>PVKA01027150.1:0-30871 GCA_004027165.1 Ctenomys sociabilis
GTTATTGTTGAGACTCCACAGGCTTGGTCTAAATATGATCTATTGCAATAATTAGTACTCTTCTCCCAAAATAAATTGTACTTTGCCTATCATTCAAGGTGTTTCGTAAAGCATAGTAATCTTACCTTCATAATTTATTTGATACAAACTCTTGGTCTAAGATTCTTACCTTACAGTAGTAAGAAATTAACAAATTACACTAAAACTATGAGAAGAAAGAAAATAAAGTTGAGATTGGAAATCAATAAAATAGAAGGAAGTAATAAACCCCAAAGCTGTACTTTTTAAAAGAAAGATGAAACATATAAACATAGTCATCTATATTAATAAAGGACAAGAAGAAAAATTATGTAAATATCAGCATCAGGAAGGAATGAAGAAATAACCCTGATGAAATCTAAAGACAACAAAATGGTAGTAAAGAACTATGAAGAACTTTCTGTCAATAAATTTTGGAACTGAGATAAGAGGAAATATTTAATAATATTAATAACATAAGAAAATTTTGAAATACCAAAACTCACACAAGAAAAATATAAAAGTAGGACATGTCTTCAAATAAAAATAAATGAAATCATATTTATTATCATCTTATAATTAATAATCAAGGCATGGATGGTTTGTTGGCTGTTTATTAGGCATAGCAGGTGATGTAATCTCACTACAAAATGTAAACATCACTAACAAAAATGTCAGGACATTGAATCTAGCTATATATGAAAGACTGCTTATCAAAAAGTTCGAGGCTGGTATACAGTGTATCGTTTGCCAATCAATGCATGCATTCATCATATTAAAATCTTAGAAAACCCACACATATGTATGGTGTGGAAGCTCTATTTGAGTAGCTGTTATACTGTATACTTTAGGGAATAACAATAAGGAAAAATAGAGGAGTAATTCCATTTTGCAGCACATAGAGGTTGGCTTTGTACTATCCAGGAGTCCAAGTAGCAAATTTGCTCAGCCTTAAAATGCACTCCAAAGCCCCAATCATTAATTATTAAAGAGGATCTCTAGTAGTCCTTTTCATGCCCCTGGGACAAAGTACTAGGTTTCTACAATTTAAAGGAGAAAAGGCCTATTTTGGCTCACAGTAAAGAAGAGGTTTCAGGCTGTGGCTGGCTGTCCAAGGCAGAATTGGTCTCGCACTTCATGGTGTGATCCTTCCCTGAGCCCCATTTGTGAGCGTGTCAGAGGACAACCAGTAGGGGAATGGGGAGACCTTGGTCAAAGCCTGCTATGTGTCAGTCAGACAATAAAAAAAGATTTCTGGAGAGCTGTTGCATGAAGTGGTGGTTATAGCTCATAATGGTGCATCATATTTAAAACTTTGTGAAGCAATATATCTCAGATATTCTTGCCAGACAAAAAGGAAAGAATTTAGGGAAAGCACTGTCTGAACAAAGTTGATTTACTCATTCAGTGTTGTGAATTATATCAAAATACATCATTTTTATACATGTGTCATATTTTATATTACTATATTATATATTATATGTAATTTGGCATCAATTTGGGAAAAATAACTAATTATTTTAAAGATAAAATGGAAGCATTAAACCCCTCTGAATGGTTTCCATTACAGTTTTAATTGTCATCACCTTTAGGGGCCGGAGAGATGGCTCAGTGGAATAAGTGCTTCCCTGGCAAGCGCAAAGGCCTGAGTTCAGTCCCCAGTTCTGCCAAAAAAAAAAAAAAAAAAAAAAAAAAAAAAGAGAGACCTTAATATTTTAATAATAGTTACCTTTAATTCTTGATATTCTGAAACAACAATTGCAGTGATGACCTAGAGAGATTATGTAAAAATATCGTGGGTAGGAAATTAAAAATTTGATTCTGGGCTGGTGAGATAGCTCAGCAGCATAAGCATCTGCCTGGTAAGAGCAAGGTACTGAGTTCAAAACACAAAACAAAAAAAATGAGTCACATCTTTATCCTGCCCTTAGCCTCTTCATAGGGAAGTAGGCATCATATAGAAAAACTGTGTACTCTGTTTTTATTTGTTTTTTTTTTGTGGTATATAGACCACAAAAATATGTGTGTGAGAATTTTAGAAAATGAAAGAATAATAAAAGTAAGAGTTGGCTGTGAACAAAGAATGCCAAGCAGAGGGAAGAATATATGTGATGATCATCTTGTAAAAGAGAATGGTATATGAAAAATCACTATAAAAAGGACAAAATGATTGAAAGACAATGAGAAATAAGAGCAATCAGAAATGAACCTGCAGACCAGAGAGATAGCTCAGTGGACTAAACGACTGCTTAGACAAGTGTAGGGTTGGGGTTCAATCCCCATGCCGTTACCAGCACTGGGGAGGCTAAAAACAGGAACATCACTATGAGACCCTGTACCAAATACATAAATTTTTTTTAAAAAATTTAATTTAAAAAAAGAAATGAGCCTGGAAGATTAGTCAAAGGCCAGGATCAGGACATTTTATAAATAATATTTATTCCAGAAACAACAGGAAGATATCAGGAGTTAAATGATTGAAGAATGGCATCATTTGATTAATACTGAGCATCATGAAATACAGGGAGGCTAGTTAGAAGTCACTGTAGCAATTCAAGTGGGAGGGTCCAAAATATGGTAGAAGAGAATAAAGTTGAACCAGATAGATTAGATCCAGGCTTTGATAGAAAAGTCACATTTGTTGAACTCATAAGTACTCAGAATTACTCCCCCTGTTTTGTTCCCCCATGGCGTGCTGTTTAAGAGCTATTCCGAGAGTTAGAGAGACCCCTCAGGGCCACGAGCCCATCCTGCATCTCATATTGGAGCTGCTTTTTCAGCTCTTATTTGTGCTTCAGGTAGCTGATCCCTGCGGGCTGCATTTTCTCAGCCCCTGCTCTGGCTGGCTTAGACCGGAGTCTGTGGACAAGAACCTTGACAGGACAGAAAGACGAGAAGGAGAATCAAGGTCCTTGTTGCTTTTGCCCCCTCCAGTGATGATTGTGCTTCTATGACTCTAGTTCCCAATAATGGTCCTGACCGTGTTCCTAACTTCCTATGGGTACTGTAAAAATTCGTGAAGCCCCTTTCCTCGGCTCTCAGCCTTGAGTTGATGAAAGCTTTCTTCTTCTGCTGATTCCTGGGTTTCTACCGTATGCATAGTTTGGCCTTGCAGTTACCTCACTGCGGTATAACTAAATCTTCTGTTTTAAGTGCTTTGGTTTCAGTTTCTGTCATGTATTCTGAATGCTACAAGAATCTAGAATTGTAATTATAAAATTGAAGGTCTATATTGCAGGCCTTTCTCCTTTTGTCCTTCCAGGTCAGTTTACAGGTACTCTTGGTGGATGAAGAGAACTGGGAGTCCTAAATTGAGCGCTTAAACTCTTTTGGCTCACCAAGAACCCTTTCACTTTGGAGTTCTTAATACAATGGCAGTCTTTGAAAAAATAAGAGTCATTTTAATACACTCAACAATAAAAACGTCTGTTTTTAGGTCATATGGAAAGCTGTAGTTTTAAGGTAGATTTTCCAAAACCATGTGAAGTAAACATTCAAAATCACATGGACACTTCTTCAAAATATTGGTGTCTTACAAACTTAATATTAAAATTGTAATTAAATATAAAAATAACACTTTTATCAAAATTCATGTTACTTTAACAATCATCCATCTACCAACTGCTAAATAAGAGACACAACTGGACAATTTCAACATATTTTATATCATCTCCCTTGCTGTAAAAATTTAGAAACTGGTACTTAGAGGCTGATAAAATTGCAAAAATTCATCACAACATTCCTAATATCTGTTTCATAACTTGATGCTATGAATCTATTTTACTTTTGGTATGCTTTAGATGACATCTTATGTCATCTTTTGTGTGTGTGTGTTTGGTCCAGTTAGGTCAGCTATTAACTGCACATCAAAAGGAAATGACATTAGATTCTGGAACTTGAAGGAAAACAGTAATATTAAAGTTGAAATACTTCAGCATATGGAACCAAAATGAAATTGTCTAGGAGAATTAGCATCACATTAAAAGGCAAAGATTTCTCCTCCAGTAAAGTCTAACATGTTGAACAGATTAAGAAAGTTTCTGACTTCATTAGCTATCTGAGTTTCATGAACCAGGAAGGAGTTAAAGTATTAAAATAATTTTTTCAAGGGAACTCAGTCTCATAAATCCACAGCAAGTCTAGTTTTTAAAAGTTGGACAAAGATAAACTTGCCTGAATGTTCTACTCAGGATGTGTCACAGGTTCCATTGTTACTCCTCAGCAATAAATTGCAGTTGAAGGGAGATGAATACTTTAGCATCTGTGAGTTAGGGAACATCAGGGTTAGGTCCCAAATCACCCACTCTCTTGAGGACGTACCCATGACATGATCAAAACTGGTGTTTAAAAACAGAAATCCTCTCAGACTTCCTAGGCGTCTTCAGGTCTGACTCATCATCACACACAAGAGCTCTCAGGAAGTCCTTCAATCCCTGTGGGGATCTTGTCAATCTGGACAAGTGGCCATGAAGTCATCGATAGCAACAGCATCAGACAATAGTAACGCCTAATGCTTTATTCTACTCTTTACACTAAACTGTTGCAGTTAGGCAGATAGTGATAGTTCCATGTGATAGAAGAGGGAATAAAAGTACATACGGTGACAAAACTTTCTCAGTGTTATTTGGAAAATGCAGACCTAGCCATTTTTGGCTGAAATCCTGAAAGATATCTTTTTTTAGAGTACTTCCCGTGCTACGCTGCCTAAAATAAGCTATTTTTGAGCCTTCTATAACAACACTAATAATAAGAGAAGGTAATATGTATAGAATATTTGGGCACTTAGGCATTAGGTGTTAGTATTAGGTACCAGGCACTGAGTACTTCATACATTTAGAAATAAATGCCTGCTGTAACCAAGGCTGCTAAGAGAATAGATTTTATATAGGTTACATAATTTATAGGATTATTTTATAATACCCAAAGAGTCAAATGCAAAAAAGTACAGGAGATATGCCCACACACCACCAGCTCAAAGAATCCACTGAGAGCCAGGATCACAAGGCAATGCCCTGCTTGAGTTCATTTGAGGACCTAGAGCCCATAGCAGCATCTTCCATGAGTTCAACACACCGATTTCCATAATGGTTGCACCACTCTACATTCCTACCAGCAATGGAGAAGGGTTCCCTTTTCCCCACAGCTTCTCCATTTGTTGTTGGTTGATTTTTTTATGATAGCCATTCTTTCTGGAGTGAGATGGTATCTCAGTGTTATTTTAATTTCCATTTCATGGATGGCTAATGATGTGGAGGATTTTTTCATATACTTATTCTCTTCTTTAATTTCATCCTCTGAGAAGTGTGTATTTATCTCAGATGCCCATTTCTGGATTGGGACTTTAAATTTAAGGGCCCTAACATATTTCAGTTCTGAGTGTTTATTAGTTAAGTTTCTTGCAAAACTTGTGGGTGGTCTTTTCCCTTTGTTGGTAATTTCTTTTGACGTGCAAAAATTCCCAGTAAAGAGTTGGTCCCAGGGCCAGGGAGATGGCTCAGCGGAATAAGTGCTTCCCTGGCAAGCGCAAGGGCCAGAGTTCAATCCTTGCTTCTGCCAAAAAAAAAAAAAAGTGTTGTTCCCAGTTGTTAATTCTTTGAAGTGTTATCCATGAGATTTCATTTTTGTTCATGAACTCTTTGCCTACCCCTGTGTCTTTAAGAGTTTCTCCTACTTTCTCTTCCAGGAGATTAAGTGTTTCTGCTCTAATGTTTAGATCTTTAATCCATTTTGACTTTAACTTAGTGCATGGTGATAAAGCTGGGTCAAGTTTTAGTTTTTGGCATGTAGAAAGCCATGTTTTCCAGCACCATTTGTGAAAGAGGCTATCTTTCTTCCAGCAAGCATGTTTGGCCCCTTAGAAGATCAGTTGACTGAGTGTGTTCATAGAGACCTCTGCATCTTCTAATCATTCCACTGATTCTCAGGTCTATTTCATTGCCAATACCTTGCTGATTTTATCACAGTGGCTTTGTAGTATAATTTTAAGTCAGGAATTGTGATGCCTCCAGCCTTGTCTTTGTTGGCCAGGATTGCCTTTGCTATTCTAGGTCTTTTCTGGTTCCAAATAAATTTTAGAAATGATTTCTCTATGTCTAGGAGGTATGTTGGTGACAGTTTGATAGGGATTGCATTAAATATGTACAGCAATTTGGGAGTATGGCCATCTTCATGATGTTGGTTCTTCCAATCTAGGAGCAGAGAATATCTTTCCATTTTCTGAAATCCTTTAAGATATCCTTTTTTAGAGTACTTTAATTTTTCATGAAAAGATCTTTGACTTCCTTAGTTAAGTGAATTCCAAGGTATTTCATTGTCCGTGGTACTATTGTAAATGGTATTGATTCTCTAATTTCCCACTCAGTGTGTTTGTTATTTGTGTAGAGGAATGCTATTGACTTTTGAGTTTTGACTTTGTATCCTGCTATGCTACTGAATTTGTGTCTTAATTCTAGGAGCTTCTTCGTGGAGCTTTTTGGGTCTTCCAAGTAAAGTATCATGTCATCTGCAAATAGCAATAATTGAACTTCTTCTTTACCTATTCTTATTCCTTTTATTTCTCCTTCTTGTCTAATGGCTGTAGCTAATGATTCCAAAGCTATATTGAATAGGAGGAGTGATAGAGGACATCCTTGTTTTGTACCAGATCTGACAGTAAAAGATTTCAGTTTTTCCCTATTTAAAATTATATTAGCAATTGGATTGTCATAGATGGCTTTTATCAAATTGAAGTGTAGGCCTTCTGTTCCAATTTTCTGTAGGCCTTTGAACATGAATGAATGTTGAACTTTGTCAAAAGCTTTTTCTGCATCAATTGAGATGATCATGTGATTTTAGATTTTACTCTATTAATATAATATATTACATTTATAAATTTTTCAATATTGAACCATCCTTGTATCCCTGGGATAAATCCTACCTGGTCATGGTGTATGATCTTCTTGATGATTTGCTGTATTCTGTTTGCTAGGATTTTTGCATCTAAGTTCATGAGGTAGACTGGCCTGTAGTTATGTTTTATAGTTGTGTCTATCTCTGGTTTCGTAATCAGAATAATACTTGCCTCCAGAAATAATTTTGAGAGGACTGCTTCCTTTTCAATTTCATTGAAGAGTTTGAGGAGTATAGAAATTATGTCTTCTGTGAATTTCTTATAGAATTCACCTGTGAATCCATCAGGACCTGGACTTTTCTTTGTCAGCTGGCTTTTTATTACAGTTCATATTTCATTGGCTCTTATTGGACTATTGAGAGTAGTCATATCTTCTTGATTCAATTTTGGTATTTTTACCTTCCTAGGAATCTGTCTATTTTGTCTGTGTCTTCTATTTGTGAAAGTAAAGATTCTTGAAGTAACTATTGACAATCTTCTAAAGTTCCACTGGGTCTGTAGTGATTATACCCTTTTCAATCCTTACTGCTTGTAATTGAACTTTTTCTTTCCTGTTTTTGATGAGTTAGCTCCAGGCTTATCAATTTTATTTAGTCTTTCAAAGAATCAGCTTTTTGATTTGTTAATTCTTTGAACTGTTTTCTTCATCTCAATTGAATTAATTTCTGCTCTAATCTTTATGATTTCTTCCCATCTTTGGGCTCTGGGTTTGGTTTGCTCTTCCTTTTCTCTATGTCAGAGGTGCAGCATTAGGGTGTTTATTTGTTCCTGTTCTGTATTCCCAATGTGTGAGTTCACAGATATGATTTTCCCTCTGAGAACTGCTTTCATCGCATTGCATAAATTCCAATAAGTGTGGTTGAATTTTCATTGAACTGTAGATATTTTTGAATTTCTTGCTTGATTTCATCTGTGATCTATTGATTGCTGAGTAGGGTGTTGTTTAATTTCCATGTTTTTCTAGTTTGTTTTGTCATTTATTTCCAATTTCATTGCACTGTGGTCAGATAATATGCATGGGATAATTTCTGTTTTCTTGTATATACTTAAACATGACCTATGGACTAATATGTAGTCTATTTTAGAAAATGACCTGTGTGCAGTTGAAAAAAATTTGTATTCAGCTGTGATTGGGTGGAACACTCTGTATATCTCCACCAAGTCCATGTGTTTCAAGCTGTGGTTCAGTTCTGCTGCTTCTTTGTTAATTTTTTGTCTGGCTGACCTATCTTTTTTTTTTTTTTTTTTGGCGGAACCAGGGATTGAACTCAGGCCCTTGCACTTGCCAGTGAAGTGCTTATTCCACTGAGCTATCTCCCTGGCCCCAGACCTATCTTTTTGAGATAATGGGGTGTTAAGGTCTCCTGTTAAGTTTGTGGTATTGAATATTAGATTTTTCATGTCCATTAAGATTTGTTTTATACAGTTGGGTGCTCCTATGTTTGGTACATAGATATTTATGATTGTTACCTCTTCCTCTTGAATTTTTCCCCTAACCAGTCGATAGTGGCCTTCTTTATTTCATTTGATCATTCTTGGTCTCAAGTTGAGACTTTGTAAAAACAGAATTCTACCCCTGCTTTTTTCTGAGGTTCTCAGGCATGTAGTATTGTTTTCTATTCTTTGAATTTATGCCTATGAATGTCTTGTTGAGTTAAGTGTGTTTATTGTCTGCAGAATATTGTTGGATTTTCTATCCTATTCCACACTGCCAATCTATTTCTACTAATTAGTGAATTGAGGCCATTTACATTGATGGTTATAATTCAGATGTGTTGACTTATGATTGTCATGTTATTTACCTGCTGTTGTTTACTCCTCTTTGTCCTGTGTTTAATTGTTTGCCGTACTTGGTTGGTTCCTCCTGTTCTCCTTCACGGGCTTCTGATCATTTTGATCCCTCTCTAGAACAGCTTTCAGTATTCTAGTAGGGTTGGCTTTGTCATCATGCAATTCTTTAGTTGTTCTTTGTCATGGAAGTATTTCACTTCTCCATCAAACTTGGCAGGGTATAGTAGTCTCAGGTGGAATTTGTTTTCATAGAGGACTTGAAGTAAGTACTCTGCTCCATGCTCTCCTTGTCTTCATGGTTTGTGAAGAGAAGTCGGCTCTAATTCTGATGGGTTTTCCTTTGAATATGATCTGTTTTTTTTTTTTCTAGCAACTTTTCAATATATTATTCCCGTGTTGGATTTCTGGGATCTTGACTATTATATATCTCATTGTGTCTTTAGTTGGGATGAAGTTATTTGGCATTCTGTATACTTCAGCTACTTTAATGTTAGTTTATTTCTTTATATTTGGGAAGTTTTCTGCTATTACTTCTGCCCATATACTTTTTATATCATTTGTATTGACTCCTTTCTCATTGATGCCTGTTAGTCTCACATTGTTCATCTTTGCAACATCCTGCAGGTGATGGATTATTTTTTCTTGCATCCTAGTTGTTTTTAGGAGATCCTTTCTCATCTTTTCAGTTGAAAATGCTGCACCAGTGTTTTCAAGATCTACAACTCTGTGTTCACTTTTACTCAAATGGTTTTGCAGACTTGTGATTGAGATTTTAATTTCCTCTATATCTCTTTGACTCTGCTTCATGCCATCTATTTCTTTCCTGCATTGCTCTTTCAAGGAATCCATCATATTTCTAATCTCCTCTATTTTTTTTAATCAATGTTTTCTTTAGAGGCAGTTCTTAATTCTTTTACTGCAGTTTTTGTTTTTCCAGATTGGGTTTCCTCCATATGTTTCCATATTTGATTCTTTACTTCAGATGGTATGAATTCAGATATTTCTTTTTTCATTTCAGCAATTAACTGTGCTCTGAGTTCTTCTGTACCTTTCTTTGCTTGTGACACTGTTAATTCATACTTTTCAGCTGAGCTAGTGTCCTGTGCACCTGTTCTGGGTTGGCATTCTGTTTCCCCCATATGTTTCTGTATTAGATTCTTTACTTTAGATGCTATGAATTCAGAGATTTCTTTTTTTATTTCAGGAATTAATTCTGCTCTGTGTTCCTCTATACCTTTCTCCTGTTGTTTCTTTACTTCCAATGCTATTAAACATTTATTTCAGCTGAGCTAGTGTCCTCTGCATTCAATATGGGTGGGTTCTAGGCCTGAGATTGTATATTGGTTTCTGTCTTTGTCATTTTGAATAGCATTGACCTCTGACCTAAATTGTAGAGCTTTGGTGCAGTTATAACCATAGCACCTACTGAGATTCAAGTGCAGATCTATTAAGTTTGAGTTTATTCAGTTATGCCTGGCTTGGGTCTAGCTGTTGTGCTCAGCTCCTTCTTGTTGCAGCCCTTGGAAGTGAACCTGTTGTGCCCCTCTGGCACAATAGTAAACCTGTGGTGACCCTCTGTTGTGCCCCTGGCCCAGGGAGCACAGGGAAGCTCAGAAGCTCTCCCACACACTATCTGGGTCTGGTATTGGGTTGGATCTGAGAGTCCCTAGAGAGTTGCAGAAGTTCTCATTCACTCAGGGGGCTTGAGCACGGGCTCCAGAGGGTTGCAGGGGTCCAGCTAGTGCTGTAGAGAGTCTCACTCACATGGGTGCCTGAGTTTTGGTCTGGAGGCGTCCTGCAGGTGCAGGGAAGCCAGAAGCTCTCCCACACACTCGCTGGGTTGGGCTATATAATTAAATCTTGATACTGTCTTAAAATAATAATAACTTATTGTTAAGACAATATCCCACAATAATTTAAAAATTTGGAGAACACTAGAAGTCCTCAGTTCCGTATTGGTATTATTCGGTGTTCTGCAATGCTGAGGTAATATTAATAAGAACTACAACAGAGTGACAACTTGTTACAATGTCACCATCTTACAGATTATAGCATCAACAATTTATTAAATATTTGTATCAGTAAGACCTAGAGCAACTTATTCTGACCCTGTCAAATTTTTATTTGTAAACAAAATAATAATGTAACTCATAGATTTATTGTAAGAACTAAATAAGAGGATACAATTTATTTTTTTATTTTTATTTTTATGGGTTTTTTTTTTAATTTTAGGGAAGGGTCTATGGGGTATTCAGGGTCTCACTCCTAGATCAGACTCCTAGTGGTCCATATGTTTACAGCCTCTCAAAAGCTGGGATTACTGGCTGCACCACCACGCCCAGTCTCAATTGTCATCCCAGTGGGCCCCAGGGACAGGTCAGGTGCAACAGGGTCAGGGCTTGAACCCCAGGGCCCCCGTGCCTGCTTGCAGGCACTTTAAGTTGCTGAGCTATTTGGCCTTTATTATTTATTTATTTATGCATTTATTACAGCAAACTCCAAACTGATATTTAGAAATTTTAAGGTGACTCAACCTTTAAATAATTGTTATCATTAATTGTGTCCGATAATTCTCAGGAATTAGTTAGGTTGTCTATGAATTTAATATTTTTGCACACCTCCTATATGTGAGTCACAGCTATATGAATAATTGAAAATGAATATGTGTGTAAAAATCATATTTTCAATGATCTTAGAGTCAATGAACTTCTTTATAAACATTTATAAATATCACAATACCAAGCTTCAGCAAGGAGACATAGCAAAAATTGACAAACGATTGTTAATTTAACAGTATCCTGCATTTTCACCTTTTCAAAATAATTTCATATGTTTATTCAACAAACATTTGAATTCTCTGCACAGAAAAGGTATTATGATTAGTGTTTTACCATTTGTTGTTATAGGAAAATTATCAAGTAGGAGATTTTGGCAGTTGCATTTGGAAGGGCTGGCAAGATAGCTCAGTGGCTTTTTACCTGCTTTGGCAAGAGCAATTACCAGGGTTCAGTTCCCAATTTTAGATGCCATTCTAGCCCAACTCCCAGAGCATGCTGACAGGGCCAGGGAGATAGCTCATTAGATTAAGTGCTGCTAATCTCCCACAAGCAGGAGATTAAACAGCTGTGGAAAAGATGTCCACCAAACATGAGTCGTGGGAGCCCGCGTAATTCCCTGCAAATGGACTTCATTACAATAACTTATCTCTTCTCATTTCCCTTATATGTTATAGTACTTTTCCAAAAGGATATCCTTGCTTAAGCAATCGTTTAAGCACCTTCATTTTCTCCTTGAAGCTCCCATGTGTGTACTGTTCACCTTATAATTCATTACATGTTAATTTAGCTGTCAGGCCTGTCTGAAAACTGTTTGGTAGAGGTAAGGTTTTACTTTCTCTACAGCTACTAATATTTTAACTCCTACACAAGTTATATTGGTTAAGAATCTCAGAGCCAGACGTGGTTGTGTATGCCTGCAATCCCAGTGCTTGGGAGGTGGAGAGAGAAGGATCCTTGCCAGCCTGACCTGCGAGACCCTGTCTCAAAGAGGCAGGAAGAAAGAAAACGAAAGGAAAGAAAGAATTCCTGATCCAGGCAAACTTTAACTAAAGATATTATAACAGTTCTATGATGTGTTATCACCACTACTGTTAATATGCTTTATAATACAATTAAATATGGGACACTGTTGGAATTTTGAAGTTATAAACTATGGCCCGATTTCCCCAAAGGAAATCCTGGAAGCTGATGGCAGATGATTTCAATGCCTAAGTTCAACAAAATTATAGGATTTTTGAAATAATTTTTTTGCATGGTTCCAAGACACAAATTAAATAAAAATATATCCAATAAACCCATAGACAAATTAAGAAGTGCCACATTGGATTATAGAAAGAAAAACTCTCCAGGAATTCCACATGAGTAAAATAATTCAGAGTAATTAGCTGATAGATGCTGCCTTCTGAGATTCATGAGGTAATTCATGGGCTATCTTATTTCCAATAGAAGAGATGTGCAAGGAATCTGCTGATGGAGCTATTGAGTTAAAAAAAATCACTCTATTCTTATATAATTGTAAACCTCCTATATGTCATGCTAGCCTGGCCACTAAAACCTTAGATTGTATCAAAAGGCTTCTTAGTAGTACAAGTGGCATACAGAATTGAAGAGAATAAAATATCCTGAGTAAGTAGATGTACCTCTAGGTGGTATTTGTGCACGACTTACAATTGTAAGGAAAAGAGAGGGGAATGACGGGAGAAATCTGGTTGGGGAAGTCGAATCAATGCAACCACTACAATACATGCACTTACGGCTGCGACACTGGCCTGGCACCATAGAGGTTCTGCCTGGCTACCCCACTGGGCTTTGGCAGCGGCACAGCCAGAGCTGTGTAAACATTGGAACTATGCGGTTTCAAAGGACACCAAGGTGGGTGTATGTGCAGGAGAGTAAGCTGAGTAATGACACTGGCAGAAGCAAGAATAGATTCAGTAGTATTTCATCTTGAAATGAGAATGTTCAGTACAGTAACGGTTGGTACACCGAATTAAAATATTTAATGGTGAAAGGATTGGTATGTGGGTGTTAGATGAGGATTCTCTCTGCCTGTAAATCAGTCTTGTTCTGCAACCCAACAGATATCTGGGACTCTTCTAGGTATAACATTTTATAAATTTTAACAGATAAAGACTAAAACTTATCTGTGTAAAAATCTGTAATCTTATATTTGAACACAATATAAAACTTTAAAAAAGTTGTACCATAGGTGAGTGGGAGTCTAGTCTGGTTAGAACATTATGTTGCAATCCTACATCTACCAGTTGCAAGCATGTATAACTGACAGTTTAAACTTTCTGTGACTCAGATTTAGTGATTGATTGATTGATTGATTGATTGACTGTCTTTTTGATACAGGACTTCACTATGCAGTTCGGGTTGGCTTTGAATTGGTTTTATAGCTCAGACTGGCCTTGAACTCACAGGGATCCTCCTGCCTCAGCCTCCCAAGTGCCAGGATGAATTCCAGTCATGTGCTACCACACCCAACATGACTTTTTCTATCAGAAAAGCAGACCTAAATAGTAGGACCCAAATCTTAGGATCTCTTACAGAATAAATGAGTTGGTAGATTATTTAGAATATGACTTTCAGGTAGATAACAAGTAATTCATAAATGTAAGCCATTGTTGTTGTTAAAGATGCTGGGTAACAGAAGAGGTTATCTTCTAAATTACCACACATGGTGGGGGATTGAATCAGGCTTGCTTTTTGGGTGAGTGTCTATGATTTCTTCTCAGTAATGAAGCAAAAAAGGAAGGAAATAATCATGCCTAAGAATGTTCTGTGTCTTCCTGCCACCATTTGATGGAAGGGGAATGACAGTGCAGTGACACTGTATTCTTGATTCTTAAAAACGCAAGTATAAATATGCAGGGAAACATGAGTACTTTCTGCCAGAGAATAGCACTGAGTGATGTATATTTGAATGTCAGTCCCCGAAGGCAAACCATTCTGTTTTGTAGGGCCCAGAGAAAGGGGCAGTGAAGTTCAAGTCTCAGAGTCCAGTGACGAGCAGAGAATGGGCCATGTGTCCTCCCTCATACTTTATGTTTGAGTCATCGACTTACAGTGCAACTCTGGAGCTATGTAGCCTCCTCATGCAGAGAAAAACCCTCCCCTTATGCTTATGGGCCCAGCTCAAGACCAACTTGACTGCATTCCTAATTGAATATTTGCACTGCAAAAGCCAGGATAATTTTCCTTCTCCCTCTCATAGGGTTTTGTTTGTACCTTTCCAACTGCATTTATTTATTTGTTTGTTTGTTTGTTTGTTTGTTAAACTTTTAAATTTTTTTCATTTATGTACTTGGTTCCAGGTCTTACTGCACAGCTTGGACTCATAGTGATCCTCCTGTTTTCAGCCTCCCCAGTGCTGGGATTACAGGTGTGCACCACCACTCTGGGACTTGGTGACCAGCTCAGAATGGCCTGGCTTTTATTTTATTTTTCTATTTTTATTTATTTATTTATTTATTTATTTATTTATTTATTTATTTTTGGGTGGAACCAGAGATTGAACTCTGGCCCTTGTGCTTACCAGGGAAGCGCTTATCCCACTGAGCCATCTCCTCAGCACCTTTATTTTTAATCTCCTGAGAGCAGGAGATTAAAGAGGGGAGATAAATGTGCCCTTATTGCACCTACTATTTTTCAAAAGCTGAAAAACCCTTCTGCTAAGTGACCCATACTGACGAAGTATGTTGTGCCTCTTTGCACCAGCTTAGCAAGAACCCACAAGATCACAGTTTCCTTAATGAATCGGCCACCCTTCAGGATCTGAACTTCAACCTTGGATCCCGAGCAACCTCATTAGTCAGCAAGTCAAGAATAGCTCCAAGAGCACCAGCTAATCATTCACCAATTACAGAAGATGACTTGCCAAATCTGTACTTTCTACCTCACAGAAGATAAAACATGGACAGAGATGGGATAATTTCCAGATCATTGAATGTAGCCAATAAATAAAAAACGAGGTTCTATGAGAAAACTTGGAATTCAGTTTAAAAGACACTTACCCAATAAAGTTTAAAATAGATCTGAAAGATTAACCAAGGAGGAAAACCTGGCTTGTGGGATACTCTCTTGCACCATCGGAGATATTAACAAGGCCAGGTTGGTTTATTAAAAAGTCTTGGACAGTTGCTGCTCCGTGTTGGGTTCAACTATGTTCTCCCTCAGTTAGCATACGTGTTGAAGTCCTGGCCATCAGTGTGGCCGTATGTGGAAACAGGGCTTTTAGGAAGCTGATTAAAGTTAAACGGAGTCATGTGGGAGATTTCCTCATGCAATGAGATGAGCATCCTTTAAAAAGAAAAAGCTGTGAGCATTCTCTTCCTCCCTCTGCCCCCATCCTCCTTCCTCCCTCCCTCTCCCTCTCTCTCATCGCTTGCCCTATATCTGTCCTTCCACCCTTCTCCTTCTACCCTCTTTTTCCTCCTTTTTGGCCAAAACAGCAGCTGTATAAAGACATAGCTGGAAGTAAGCCGTGTGCAGACCAAAATGAGCTCCGTCACCAGAATCTACCTGAGGACACCAACATTTTGCACTTCCATTGTCTGTAACTGTCAGAAAATCTTTTTTTTTTTTTTTTCAGTCACACAACCTCTGGTACTCTGTATAGGAACCTGAGCAACCACCTACAGATGGGTTTGTAAAAATGCAATGTTACCATTTGAGATCCAGGGGTAATTGCAGTTCCCAACTATAGAAAGCCATTGATTCATAAAATTTTTTTTAATTCTTTCAAACAGTCTTCAAACAGCTGTCAATCATTTTGAAGTGCTAGGAAATGAGATCCAGGCCTTCTTTTTAAAATTTTTGTTTTCAGACAATCTCATTCTGTTGCTCAACCTGAGCTCAAAGGTAGAGTCCCGCTGGCTCAGCCTCCCCATGGTCAGGGATTACAGCTGTGCACCAGCGCCCCCTGAAAGCCTGGCAACTGTTGCTAAACCATGTCCTCCCTTTCACATCAGGTTCTGGGGCTCTGGGGCCCTCAACACCAGTGAGCTGACACCTTAGCACACATGTGATCACTCGCCAAAATATTGGAAATGACAGTTTAAAAAAAAAAAAAGTTTAAGCCTTTCTACATATTTTCATTTCTTTCTGGAGCCACACAATTAGACTAATTTCACAGTTTTTCTTGCAGTTCAGAATAGCATGTGACTGAAACATGAGCAAGCGTGGTAAGTAGGGTTTCTGAAGTGAAAACATTCTCCCTTAGAGTCTCCTGTCTTCTTTTTCTCCCTCCAAAGGACTGGGGACAAACCTCAGAGAAACCTAGAAAGCCAGATATTTAAGATTGGGGCTACAAACAGAATGAGATTTTCTCCCCAAGTCATTGGAGAATTTCTGGTTAATTAGGATATATACACTGAACTAATCCATGAAGAAGTAAAATTTCTGTGTGCTCTGCCATTGCCTTTAATAAGCTTCTCTGATGCCGGGACCAGTTTTACCCAATACAGAAAGTGGGACTGGAAATGGATGCTGCCCAACTGAAATGCTGTAAAGGCTCGGCACTAAGGCGAGCAGTCAGACTGCGAGGGGGGAGAGAGCGGCTGCACCAGGTGACTCTCTACCCAGCACCGCCCTTCAGCCACTGGTGTTAGAGCAGGGCTGTGTGCACGAAAACGGTCGGCTGCAAAAGCTTTGACACTTTGGGCAGGGGAGGTAGCTCAGCCAGCCGTCTAAGCGCCTGCCTGCCTGGCAAGCTCGAGGGTCTGGGCTCGATTCCCCATACCACAAGCTGTCGGCCCTGTCCCTGCGCGCACCATGCTGGCCATGACTGTAATCCCAGGGCTGGGGAGGCTGAGAACGGGAGGACCACTGGGAGTCCAAGCTGCGTATTGAGACCCTGTACTAAACACATAAATAAATAAGAAAGATTTTTTAAAATGTGTTTTGGCATTTTGCTTGCAGAGAATAACGTAGCCACTTTTATTTATATGAATATATACATTTTAAGAAAACATAAGATATACTACAAAAAATAAAATTAAAATATGCAAAATTCAGTTTTAAATACCACTGAGCGACATATAATATGTTAATAAAAAGTCTTGTATCAAATTCTTGGACAGCGGCCAGGGAGATGGCTCAGTGGAATAAGTGCTTCCCTGGCAAGTGCAAGGGCCTGAGTTCAATCCCTAGTTCTGCCAAAAACAAACAACAACAACATCCAATTCTTGGACAGAAAGGTAACATTTTGATTGTGTATATTCTTTCTAAATCAATATTTGATGCAATTCGAGCCAATGAAGTTATTAATAGGTTATTATACATTTATCAAATAGGTTTTATTTCCAGTAAAAATAAATAACAATCAGGAAATCCCAGGAAGAGAAAATATTAAAGAGATAGTCTTACCATTTATTAAAATGTATTTTTAAAATTATAGTGACTTTAAATCTTCTGACATTAATAAACATTCAAATTGCCAAAAACTGAAAGTTTGAAATTTTGTTCTCCTTACAAAGTGATAATATAATCTATTCTGTTTCATAAGTTCGTTGCAGGTGAAATACTCCTGGGTCGCAGAAAAAGATCTCATTACGAGATAGAAAAACAAGGAAGCGCACCCGTTCCTTTTTGCCTCTGACAGCCAGAAGTGAGGAGTGCCTCCGTGGTAGCTGTCACTCACCTACCTTACATCTGGCATGGCCTCCTCCAAGGTACCCTCAGAGAAAAACCCCAGGGTCTTTCTAACATCTTTCACCCTTTCCCCACCAAGTGCTGCTGCTGCTGCTGCTCTTGCTACTGCTCTGAGAATTAGCTGGAAAACCTCACCTGCCAGGCCAAGATCAAGGAGGCAGCAGGCCTACTGCTGATGTCTCCAAGGTCCTCAATCGCCCACTGTGTGTGACCAACACAGCCTAGCTTCCTAGAGCGCCCTTAAAAGCAGCAGCACTCATTCCAGGCTGCGTTTTCCTGAAATTCAGGAGCTATGAGTTAGGCAGTGATTTCCACTCAGGGAATTCCACCCAGCCATCTCTGGGACTGCTGAAGGTGTCCTCCTGAAGCTTGGCAGCTCAGGACAGGGCTACCTCACCCTCAGCAGACTTAAAGCACAAGCATTTTTTTTCTTTATTACTTCAAAATTTGTCGCATTTTATATTTTTAATTAAATTTATTGTTACAAGTTATATATACATAACGATCACATTCATCAAAGGAAATTTGTACCTGTACATGATACATCTTAGTCCTCTTCTTTCCCATTCCCCTACCCTCCCTTCAACTCCTCTTCCACTCCTTATTTACAAAGCTTTCTTTCGCTTTTTTCCACCTTTTATCATTTTTTTTTCTTTTCTCTTCCACATCCCTCCAATTCCCCTTTGCTTTTGAATAATTACTTCCAATTTCATAATACCTATTATACATTTTGGTAGCTACAGTTAATAATGCCAAAACAACACAGCAAAAGCAGTCATAAAAGAAAATTAACAGTGCTGAGTTCTCTCATCAGGAAAATAGAACAAGTTCAAATAAAGAACCCAAAATTGAACTTCATACTTCTACAAAAAAATCAAGCACAAAGCTAATACAAGCAAAGGAAACTATAAATATCAGAGCAAAAACTAATACAATTGAAACTAACAATACAAATGAATCAAACAGCTCTTTGAAAGATTAAATAGCATTGACCAACCCTTAGCAAATGCTATCAAAAGAAAGAAAAGTCTCAAATTCATGCAATTAGAAATGAAAGGGGTGAAATCACAATGGATCCTGTATAAATCCAAATGATCATTATTACCTACTTTAAGAACCTTTAATAAGATGGAAAACACATAATAAATGGATTCCTAAATACATATGAATTATCAAAGTTGAATCAAGAAGATATAAAATTCTAAACAACTCTTTCTTTAACAGTCAATGAAATTGAAAATGTAATTAAAAACTTACCAACAAAGAAAAGCCAAAATTCTAATACATTCATTTCTTAATTCTGCACTAAATTTAAAGAAGATCTAACGCCATTATTTGTCATTCTTTAATGAAATTGAAAGAGAAACAATACTCCAATATTTAGAGAAACAATACTCCAATATTCATTCCTGGAAGATAACATTACCCTGATACCAAAACCAGAGAAGGACTCAACCAAGAGAGAGAACTACAGGCCAAGTTCCCTAATGAATACAGGTGCAAATGTATCTAACAAGATACTGCAAAGAAGTAGGATTCATTCAAGGGATGCAGGGACAGTTCAACATAGGTAAGTCAATAAATATAATATACTTTATCAACAGAATGAAGGACAAAATCATATGATCACCTCAATAGATCTAGAAAAAGCATTTGACAAACTTCAATACCCATTCATTATAAAAACTCTACATACAATTGGAATAGATGGTTGTAATCTCAATCTGATAAAGGCCATCTATGACAAACCAATAGTCAACACCATACTAACTATCCAAAAATTGGAACACAGTGCTATCCTGGATTATTCTGCCAGCCAGTCACTTCTAATGACTACCCTGTAACAACATAGTAAACGTATACCATCTGTTTTAAAGTCCTCAAATAGATCTTCATAAAGCATGAAGTGAGAAAAATGCATGCTTGAGGTACTTCTTCTCTAGTTAAGTAGTATTTCCTCAGTCCTCAAAATCGTTCAGGAAGGCTCCCTAAAACCTTGTGCTGCACTATATGTCCTTCATTTGGGTGGTTCTATTACCTGTTCATAACTTATCTTGAGTTGTGTGGGCTTAGTGGTTTTCAGTAAAAGGAGCTAGTATCTCTAGCATTTACTAGGCCTGAAGTGTTCTAGACTGGCAACAGACACCATTGGAGATCAACAGCAGAAGCTGGCATCAACCAGCATTGACCAGCAGTGACTCATGGTGACTAATGGCAATTGGTGGAGGCCAACATAGATCTGTGATGGCACACACAGTCACGCCTGAGGCACAGTTCTATAAGCCTCTGCTGTGATGCAGCTCATAGGAGTGTCTAGGAGCTGTCAACAGCCACAATACTAAGAGCTTTAATACTATTGGGCCAATTAGTGCTGGTGCTCAGATTTTGGTTCCTGATATCAGAGGAGTTACACTTTGCAAATTTCTGACCAAAAGTACCCTCAGCCTCCTGCTGACAATTATATGACAGCAAACAGCATGAACATTATTCTATATGCAATAGCTAGACTCAGGTGAAAATTCTACTAGTATTGTAAAACCAGAAATTCTATTCCTGGATAGAAAAAAATCAATATAATCAAAGTAGTTGTACTTCCGAAACTGATATGTAGGTTTATTCAAATTGAAATACTAGCAGCCTTACACATAGAGATAGAGTTTATAATCCTAAAATTCATTTGGTACCAGAAGAGACCCAAAATTGCAAGAGCAATTTACAATTTAACAAAACTGAAGCAGAAGGTAGCACAACCTCAGATTTGAAGTTATACTACTGTGCTTAAAATGGCATGGTCCTGACACAAAAGGAGGCATATAGATCCCTGGAAAAGATTGGAGGAAATAGAATCAACTCTAGGCACATTCAGCTATTTCATCTTCAAGAAAGGGGCCAAAAATATGCACTGGAGTAAAGACATCCTCTTTAATAAATGGCTTTGGATATTTGATCAAATATGCATGTGAAGACTGAGCCTAGACCTATAGAACTCATTATATAATGAACTAAAATCAAAATGATAAAAAAATGTAAGTGTTGTATGGTTGCCAGCTTGATGCCTCACTGAAGTCTCATGGTCTGTTAAGTGGGTCTACAAGCCTCATTAATCATCAATGAGCAAGTGACTGGATCATGGGATGTGATGCTTACCAGTGGATTAACCCATTGATGAGTCTATGGCTAACTGTGATTTGAGAATTGAAGTTTGGTGAAAGAGTTGGGCCACAGGATGTGCAGCCTAAA
Source organism: Ctenomys sociabilis (assembly GCA_004027165.1). Classification (NCBI taxonomy): domain Eukaryota; kingdom Metazoa; phylum Chordata; class Mammalia; order Rodentia; family Ctenomyidae; genus Ctenomys; species Ctenomys sociabilis. The sequence goes on from PVKA01027150.1 coordinate 21,154, forward strand.
AGCCTATATCTCATTTCTTCTCCCCTTGACCTGTCTCTCCTTGCTTTGCAGTCACACCATAAGCAACCATCCTTTGCTCTGACAAGCAGCCTGCCTTGGAGCCAGCCCACTACAAACTGAAACAACTACACACTGTGAGAAAAAATAAACTTTTTCTCCTTTCAGTTGTGAAAGGGTATTGGGTATTACGTCCCAGGAATGAGAAAGTAAGACAGATTTTGGTATCAGGAGTGGGGTCATTACAGTAGCAGTACCTGATCATCGGGTTCAGAAGCATCCCTGGAGTGCAGCAAGATGAGCCTAAAGAAAATACTAGTTAGCACTCAGAAGATCCTAATGCTAATAAACGTATGTCCAGTAAAAATGAAGCTCAGCAGGTTTTCTGGGAACAATGTCTGCACTGGTAGCTAGAGTCCAAGCCATGTACGCTATGCACTAACATTAAATTTGTCTAGAGTTTGTTCCCATCTTAAGCAATTATGAGATATTGAGATTAAAGTTCTGAAACTGATTAATCTTGTACAAGAAATTTCAATATAGTCTAATATGAGACAGTACCACGGCTACTGTTTGGGAATTGTAGCCAGCTCTGCCCTCGGAATCCCGAGAAAATGACTAAACAGATAAATTTTTAAAGTTTTAGATTTTATCCAAAAGGAAATTGCAACAAATTTGGGGCTTGCAAAGAGGTTTAGAGGAGAAATTTATAGCTGAAAATATTAGTAAGTAGAAGCTAGCCACTTTGGAACAGGAGAGTAGAAAAATAGATTGAGGGTATCACAAAAACCAGCAGGACTTCACCCCTCATTGGATCAAAATTTCAAACTGAGTGACTGCTTTGAGAAGAGAGTGCCAGAGCAAGGTCTGGTGTGGGAGCAGTTTAGGGAGTAGAAATTGATTGTCTTAAATGTAGTTCACTGTACACAGTCATCCAGGCACTCAGAGGCCTCTGCAACCACCAATAAGATGTGAAAGGGCTCAACTCTGCTCCTGCTTGCAGCAGGGTTTAGGTGCATGCAGTATGCAGGACTTGTGGAGTCAGATGGGCCTCTATCTAGATTTGAACAGAAGGGCTGGAAGCCAGGCAGTGTGCCCATGAGAGGGTGATTTGTGAAGGTGTGAAGATGAAGCCAGTGGAGTGGAGACTCAGAGATATTTGAAAAGCCAGAAATGTGGAATCCCTGAGCAAAGCCATAAGGATTGAGCAAAGGTAGCCAAAGAGAGAAGTCATGAAGGCTACAGCTACCACCAGCAGTGCTATAAAGACAGGGATGCCCAAGCTCTTCAGTGTTCACATCTTGCCATATATTTCCCTGGGTGCTGGACATGGAACCATAGGAACTAATATTTGCCTGGATGTATTTCAGTGTTGTTTCAATCTTATTTCTTTCTGTCCCTCTATTTCTCTCTTCTGGAATGGGATCGTTTACACTGTCTGTATGACATCAGTGATTAATTTTCTTTTCATTGTTACCCTGACTTGGAGCTAGGACTTTGCCTTAGATCACAGAGAGACACTGTATTTGGACCTTTCAGCAATAGTGGAACTGTTATAATGTTGACAGCTGTTAGAGACTAAGTGCAGTTTTCATAGAGTTGCACATGAGTCTTTTGGACCAGTTGTGGGATGTTATGATTTATATCTAGATGTACACAAAATCCTGATGCCCTGAAAGGTAAGGCTTTGGGGAGATAATTAGGTGTAGGGTACTTATCAATAGATTTAGTCCACTGGTGAGCTTATCAAGACATATGAGTTGAGATGTGAAACTGAGCTGAAGGAGTTGGATCACTGCCGTATTCAGGTGCTAGAGGGGACCCTCTTCCCAGATCTTGCTGGGTTTTGTCATTCTATAAGCAAAACTTCTTTGCAGTACTCCTCTGCCATGCTGTCTGCTATGAGACAGCAGACTATGGGCTGAAACATCTACAAACTATGGGCCTAAATAAACTTAACCTCATTGAATTTGTGGGTATTGGGTATCCTGTCCCAACCACAAGAAAGTAATGAAGACAAATATAACAGAAGCATATAATCTGCTGGAATATATATATATATATATATATATATATATATATATATAGGAATAGGCAAAGACTCTGAACAAACCCATTTGTTCAAGAAATAGTTCCAAAACTCAACAGATGAAACCATGTCAAATTAAAAATCTTCTAAAACATTAAAAAGCTTCTGTAGGGAAGAAGAAATGACCAACAGAGTGAAGAAACTATACAGATGGGAAAAATATTTTTACCAGCTATTCTTAGACAGAGGCCTAACATCTATCCTCCAAAACAAAGGCTTAATAAAAATATAGGCAACCAATATGCATAGACACATTTCAGAAGAAGATGTACAAGCAGCCAATAATTACATGAAGAACGGTTGAGCATTTTTGCCCCTAGAAAAATCTAAATTATAATAACATCTACATACTATCTTACTCCAGAAGAAAATGGCTAGTATCAATAAATCAAATAAAACCAAATCATACTTAGAATATGAAGAAAAGAATAACTCTTCGACATTGTTGGTAAGGTTATAAACTACTGTAAATGCCAAAAATCAAGGTGGAGATTCCACAAAAAAATAAGAATAGAAATACCAATTGATGCAGATGTGCCCATTGTAGGTACGTTCTCAGGTTATAGACATCATAATATAGGGTTACATGCATATGCATGTATGTAGCACCACAATTAATAGGTAAACTTTATAAATGGATTAATTGCCTAACAGAAGATTAATGGATAAAGAAAGTATATATTTATGTATAACAGAGCCATAAAGATAAACTCAGGCCATTCCTAGGTAAGTAGATGCAATTTGAGACCATAGCGTTTGGTCAAATAAACCAGGCACACAAACTTGAATACTTCTTGGTTTTCTTACATGAGAAAAAATATACAGGGGGCAAAAATAGAAGACAGGCAAATAGGAAGCAGGAAAATCTTTAAGTAGATGAAAGGGCTGACCAAATAACTCAGTGGATGAAAGCACCTGCAAGCAAGTGCAAGAGCCAGAGGTTGGATCACAGGACCTGGGGCACACTAAGAAGGCAATTGGACCTGTAATCCAAGCCCTTGAGAGGCTGTAAACAGAAGGATCACTATGAGTCTGATCTAGTCATGAGACCCTGAACACTCTGTAGAGCCTTCCCTAAAATACCAAAAAAAAAAAAAGAAAGAAAGAAAGAACAGGAGATGGAAACAGCAGCTTCTATAAACAGAAAACAGACTGAGAGATGGAAGGAAAAGGGAGAAAAGAAGGGGGCAGAGATTATAAAAAAAGAGAAAGAAAAGAATTAAGATGTGTGATGTACACATACTGACTCCCCAGCATAATTATTATCATGTGCTGCAAATACGTACTAATATATTTAAAAAGAACTACCAGATTTGATTTATTAGGATAAGACACAAGGGCAAAGAAGCTAAAACTTATTCAGGATCAAGTTGAAAGGAAGGCAGCATAAAAGGGTGTCAACGGGACTTCTTTTTGGAGACCGTATGAAAATCACATTGTCTCTGACCCAATAGTGGAAGAAAACTTGGGGACAGTTGAGATATGTTTTAGTTGAAGAGGGTAAGCTTGAAATGCATAATCTTTTCCAGGCTCCAGATTCTACTTTGGGGAGCACACTTGGCATTCAAGAGCTCTGTGAACCTCAAAAAGTTGTCCATAATGGATAAACCATGTGCATGTGTAAAAACTCTTGTCTCATTAAAAATGTTCTGAAAGTGATCATGACCCTTTTGTACCTACAGGAAAGCACTGACAGAAAGTTTAGAAACCTCACTTGTAGCCTCGTATTAGGTCTGGGTGCTGTTTAATCTAGGGAGTGTGAGTTGGCCTTAATTGAAAACTTTGGGTTTGCTAGCATAAACTGTTCATTTTCAATCAATGCTATGAGTAAAATACAATTAAGTTATGAAAGTATTTTAAGAAACAGGAAGCCTTGATATGATGAGGAGAACAGAGAGTCAAGATTCGTATTCATTTTCTCATGCAGTGTCAAAAGCAACAGCCTAAAAATTTCAAATTTCTCACACAGAATTTCTCGCACCCTCCCCAACCCATCCCATCTCAGTTTACTCTCATAACTAGCTGGCTTTAAGACCTTTTACATCATTCCCTGTTTAGAGAACGTGTTCACTGTGGAATGTCATCCTCCAGATCAAATTCTTATTTTAATGTTTATCTCAAAATGTGATTATTGCAATATAATTTGAACATTACCAACTCCTCTCACTAGGATTTAATTTTTCCATTAGAAATTCTGGTCACTAACAGAGAGAGGATAAGGCTACTTTTGAAAATAGAGAGAAGTGGATTAATGCAATAATGTCCACAGTAGGCAAACCTAAAAATTATAAAATGAACTAAAATTGCTTTAGTATTCAGAAAGTTTAGTTTCTTTCAACTCAAAATCTCTAGGCACATAAAATCATATGTAAATCAAAGCTAATTTGCTTCACCAACTGTGTTTGTTTACTTTGGGGTGTTTTACAGTATCCTCCTCATGCTTCCAATTACCAAGCAAAAGCTAATTATCTTTAAATTAAGGCTTATCTGACAGCTGATTTTTCAGTAAACTAATGAAAACAAATTTGTATTTTCCTCTAGAAATTCTATAGGATATGAAAACATCATAATATTGTGGTTCAGTATGACCACATGTTATTGTAAGATGTTAAATTTTGTCCTCCTGGACTATATATCACTGTATAAATTATAATCCTTAAAACTTAGAACCTGGGGGAATATATTGTGTATGCGTAATAGATTATTGGCTCAACTGAAACTTTCAGGATTGTTCTTCCATTGGAAGCTTATAAAACCCAATAACTGGATCCATCTGTGGGTTCCTCCTCATTCTGCACTCCTTCAAAGACAGTGAGAGAGTCTTCAGGCCAGAAGGTTGTGTTTGGATCTGTAACTGAGTTCCACATTCCTTGGCTTCTTGTCCCGTCACCATCAGTTCATCAGCCAAGTGAGCCTTTAAGTGGCTCCATTCCCTCTTGACAAATTCTTTTATGCAAATGTTTCTGATCTGTGTCAATGAAACCATTATATCCAAAGGCTCAGGTCAAGTTCAGTGGGTCTCATTATTGGTTACAATCTGTTCTATCTGACCGCTAACAAAAGTTTGATTCTGTCCTCCTAACAAAAATTCTTCCACCTATGTACTACCTTTATTTTCACCTATATTCTCTTTTTAGCCTCCTCACTTTCTTACACCTATGGTAATATGTGCTCATTAAAATGTGTAAATTATCTCCCTCCCTACCTACCTACCTACGTACCACCTATCTACCTATCAATCATCTACAATATTATCTATCTCTCCAGAGAGTTAACAAGAAGCATCTCATTATTCCACAGCATACCTATTTATTAAATCTTACTGATGTTTCACTACCTACTTATTTTCACAGTTTTATATATTTCTAAACACATGTTTGCTTTATACTAATATAAGGACAATTTTTGCACTCTAAGTATAGAATTTCAGTTTTGGAAGATAAAAAGAGTTACAACAGTGGACAATGCATTTGGTGTGAGTGTCCTTAAATCCCAGAACCGTACACTTGAGAATGTGCAAGATGGACCTGCCTGCCTAGCTCAGTGGGAGGGTCTTGCCGTGCGTGCACGCAGAAGTCACTCACCAGAAATGTACACAAAAAGTTAAAATGGTACATTTAATATCATATGCATTTTATCACATTTTTTTTAAAAAATCACTTTGGTAGTATACTATAGTTATTTCTTCTTTTATGAAAATGTTTCAAATGTAAGTATTTGCTAATATATTTTCCAAATATTTTAAAAACCATTTAATGATTTTCTTTGATAAAATAATAGCAGTATGCCTTAGCACCGCACTCCTGGCCTCCTGCACTAGGATCATGTTTCTCTGGGACTGTGCAGTGAGCTACCTACATCACCCTGCCTGAATTCAATTTCCAAACGTGTCATTTACCTCCACATTACCACTCTTACCTAGTTCCTGCTCTTCACTCATTTCAAAAGTTCTTGTTCTCCTTCTTACACAACTTGTTCTCCTCCTCCAAGATTCAAGTAAGTGTTCCTTCTGACTAGAATTCACTGGAATTGACAGAGGTCCAACTAAGTCACATTTCTCTATAAACTTCAGATTTTACATGCAGACCCCCACAGATAATTAGACCTGATCATTCTTCCTTGTCTTTTACTGACTGTTACAATATAGCTGAGTCCTCCTTTATGTACAAATTTATTGAAGTATCGTCTTTGTATATCATTTTTCCACCTGCGTCTTCCAAACTTTTGTAAATTGTTTTGAAGACAGGAAACAGGCAAACATTTGTCAACTTGAGCAATGTATCATAGTGTAGCCACCCTCGCATACATATTATTTAGAACACTATTTTGGAAAGTTTAAGTTTATGTTGGCATAGTAGGCTGACAAAAATAAAACAAAAAACTTTGGCTCTGTGCTTCCTAAAAGCAGTTTTTAAACCACTAGTTAAATGGTATATTATAAAATAGCCATTTATTGAAATGAAGATTTTGCCAAATTTAGACAACTAAGTGATAGCTTTAGTAAAATGCAGTACAATTGTTAATGATGGAAAATTCAGATTCCTAGAAAGTGTAATAAAATACAAACATTAAAAACATATCCAAACCACAGCATAAATGCATTTGCTTTGGCCCATAACATTTGTTCTTTGCTGCTATTACTCTGTTGCTTAACTTGAGTTTTTGCAGAAATGTTATAGTTTTTGTTTGAAAGTCAGATTTTAAAGCAGCTGTAGAAAATTTTGTAGCTCTCCGTGGAAACCAATATATGTGAGTGGCATTTGTTTTGTTAGTGAGAGATATTTTGAAAATTTCACATTTTTGGTGTGATTTTCTGGCTTGAAAGGAACTCGCTTCTGTCCCATCCTACACCATCATGCTTATCATTTAAAAGTGTGAAAATAATCATCACAGCATTTTTTCTTTATTCTCCTCCCTTGTGGCACAAGGAGAGTGTACCCATTCCTTGCACTGGACCTTCCAGCTAAGAAGGTCAGGGGTAGAGTGCCCAAGCCCTTTGTTAAAATTCTCAGATTCTCTTTCTTTCTTATCCATTTTGATAAATCATAGGGTTCAGATGAGTCAGAAAATTTGGATAGGACATTATCATTTATTTTTAAACTTCAATTGTAACTATTACAATTGTTATATGCATTTGCTCAGTTCAAAAGTTGAAAGCTACAGAGAAGTATTTAATGAAAATTCTTCCTCCCATGTATGTCAGCCAAACATTCAAAGTTCCACGGAGCGGCTCCCGATCAGCAAGTTCCTGTGTAAAGACGTGCATTGCAAGTAAGCAAAACATATGTCAGCTCTTACTCGGTTCTTTTGTTTTCTACTGAACAAAGGATCTTGTATATGTTTCCTGTTCCTTTCTTTTGTTCCAAATAATTCATCTTATAGATGACAGATAGATAGATGGTATTTAGGTAGATAGATAGATAGATAGATAGATAGATAGATAGATAGATAGATAGATAGATAGATAGATAGATATAGATAGATAGATAGATAGAGATAGATAGATAGATAGATAGATAGATAGATAGATAGATAGATAGATAGATAGATAGATAGATAGATAGATAGATAATAAACATATGGATATATAACTCATAAGAAATACACATAAAATACTACAATGATTACTCAATCAGCTACCTCAAAGATTGAAAGACAGTATTACCAACACATTTGGAGCTCATTATATATCTCCATATTTTTTTTTTATTCACCACCCAGGTTTTTAAAAACTTTAGACTTAATAGGTAATGCTGTTTTCTTTTTCTTTAATGTTTTATGACACACATAAGTACAACTGATGAATTTTATGTGGTGCTTGAACAAGCGCACATAAGAACTCGCACAGCACGCCTTTTCCCACGGCACACTTTTCCATGTGTGATTCATCCCCTTTAATGCACGCAATGGGAGCTCATCCACCTTCCTTTATGCACAGGAATTCCAGCAGGATTATCCATTCTCCTGTTGCACGACAGTTGAAATCACTTCCAATTTTTCATCACGAATTAAAGCACTATCGACACTTTTGTACGCTGGTACAGCCTGTACCAGACAGTGAAATGGTGCGGTCACAGGGCACGAGCCCCAGCCCCAGCTTCACTCCATCGTCCTGTGTTGCCCTCTAAAATGTCCATGAGGACATCGCGATCACCGCTAATGTGCTTCCATCCAGCGCTTTGGGTTTCTGCTAGTCTTCCCAGTGGGAAGCTCCATCTCATTTTATTTCCTTTTTGTTATTCTCTACTAAATTTGTAATGCTTCATATGTTTATTGAACACTGATTTTTTTTCTCTTCTTGAATGTATGTATTCATGAGATACACTCACAAAAAGACCATACAACACACACACACACACACAGTTTAAAGAATTGTTATGAGTCAGTCATATAACCACAATTCAAGTAAAATTTAAAATATCCCAATATTCCAAAATCCCTTCATATCCAACCTAAGTCTTTCATCATTCCTCTAGAGATAACCATTGTCCTTACCTACATCTTCTCTATTTTATATTAATGGCTTCCTTGTTATTATTTCTCTCTCACATAATATAGATTAGTTTTATCCATGCATTTTAATAAGCGCTATAAAGATGGAATTTTTGAGTCTTTTGAATCTCATTTCACTTCACACACATGAAAGACAGACACATTCTTTTTTATTTTAAAGAGTATAAAAAATAAGAAAGAAATAAAAATGATACAAAATTTCAAAAAGATGATAGGAAATAAATAACGGTTGTGATATGCGTATTGTTATCTTCAAAGTAGTTGTTCAGATGACCAAAGATTGTACAATGAATATTGTGAAACAGAAAGAAATTGCTGGGGAAAAGAGAAAAGGAAGAAGGAAGCTAAAAAATTAAGACACCTAAGAAAATTGTACTACTAATTTCTATTGGTTTATTGTAAGGAATAGTTGATGTTTAACTTTTTTACCAGTTTCATAGCATTTTTAAAGTCTTTATGACACTTCTTTTACATTTTTTGTTAGTACATGTGTGTAGTCCACAGTATTTATATTTCTCATGGGGAACTGGTGCATGAATGTAACACATCTTAATTCTATTTTTCATTTCCTTTTTCTTCCCTGCCCCATCTCTCAATCCTGTTCCCCCCTCCCCATTTTGCAGTACATGTTTTCACTTTGTGTAGTTGGTACACATACATTGTACACTTTCCACATTTTATATCAGCTCTCTGGGTACCTTCTCCTATCTATTTTCTGAAGCACACACACACACAAAAAATACTTAGGTATACACAGAATAGGGAACAGAATTACTGGTCTCAGGATGTGCCTGTGTTTAGTTTATTTAGATAATGTCAAATTGCTTTTGAAAGTGGTTGTAGCAAAATTATATGTCTACTCATGGTCTGTGCCAGTTCCTGTTTGCTCAAATTTTATGACTTCTTGGCCAGACAGCTTTTTTCTTTTTCTTTTTTTTAAAGCCTGTCTAGTAAGTATTGGTTGATATATCATTTCTTTCTCTTTTTTTTTTTTTTTTTTTTTTTTTTTTTTTTTTTTTTTTTTTTTTTTTTTTTTTTTTTTTTTTTTTTTTTTTTTTTTTTTTTTTTTTTTTTTTTTTTTTTTTTTTTTTTTTTTTTTTTTTTTTTTTTTTTTTTTTT
>PVKA01027151.1:0-30855 GCA_004027165.1 Ctenomys sociabilis
GGTTGAAAAAGATGTGGTATTTCTATATAATGGAGTATTACTCAGCTATTAAGAATGATAAGTTTGAAGCATTTATACTGAAGTGGATGCCACTTGAACATATACTCATAAGTGAAATAAACCAGACACACATGTGTAAATATCGTATAGTCTCCCTAGTATAACAAGCGAAAAGCAGAAATACAAAAGGAAATGTATATCAATAAAATAAAATAAATAAAATGTGTATATTTTGAACTTCATAGATAAAATCATGATGAAAATATGTCAGATATGGATATAAAAATGACAAGTATGAATTAACATTGTAAGGTTATATTTTGAATATAACCTTATATATTTTGAATATAACCTTATAATCTTTCTAGTGCTTCAATCAAAAATTGATCAGGTTGTTATTCTCAAAATTAATCTTTAGAAGTAATATATTTAATTTGATTAAATCTCACAACTAAAAGTGGCTGCATCAAACCAACAATTAGGTTACATTATTAAAATAGTCTTCAAGAGCACAACTCTAAAAATACATACTCCCATTCTCAACTGGAACTGGAAATGAGACACCTACATCTTAAAATGAATTTGTTTGTCTAGGAAGAGATGTGGCTCATATGATACACACAGTACCTACAGTGTGAAAAGATGGGTTAGAGCAAGAAGAGGGAAGTCTGGAGAAAAGATACATTGAAGGGAGAGAGGCACTTCATGCTTATTTTATCAGTAGGGTAAGTTCTGTGTATGTTACATTATACTGTTTTTATAGATGTTTTAACTCTTCGTTTAGCAATTTTATCATTTTAACTCTAATTGATGAAAGCTCATCACAGAAAAACTGGAAAATAATAGATAATTGTACCACAAATACAATGTCTTTTTGAAACAATTTTGAGACAAGGTCTCTCTATGTAGTTCAGGTTGGCCTTGAACTAACTCTTGTGGCCCAGGATGACATGGAACTCACAGTGATCCTCCTGTCTCAGCCTCTTGAGTGTTGGGATTATAAAAATGCACCCAACAGGATAAAACTCTGTTTTTACGAAGACAGATTGTATACATTTTTATATCCATAGCTTCCTATCTCTTAGCTTCAGTCTGCTTCAGACTTGCCACCTTTAAGCTCTAAGCACAAGACTCATCTTGGATGTCTATGTATATTTTCAGGCAGCCACTGTTTCATTTAGAGGCAGAGTCAGCAAAAAAAACAGTTCAACAGGTGGGGTGGCACGTTAACTTTGGTTCTACATGCACAGGAATAGAAAAGATCTTGCAGAAAGATGTAAATGTTTTTCTTTTTAGGGACAAGCATACTTAACATCAGTAACTCTGCTTTCGGTTACATACAGAACATAGTACATCCTTCATTTTAGGCAGCAGGAGAGGCTTTTAGCTCATGCTTGCATTAACTCAATAGTAGAGGGAGGCTTATCGAATTTCATCTCTATTTTCCACAAAGAGTATAGATGGGATGGCAAAAGCTTAAGTTTAGGAGTCTCACTGCCTATGTTTGAATCTTAGCTCTATTGTCTTCTCCTTGCTGTCCTTGAGGAAGTTACTTAAATTCTCTGTATATCAGTTTCTATAATTGTAAAGAAATAATAATCTATCTCAGACTTGCAAGGATTAAAGAAATTACATGTAAAGAACTTAGAACAATGCCTAGCATATAATTACTCTGAAATAAATATTAAAATACAATTTTGCCACTAGTACATACACTCTCTAGCAATATATTAATCTGTTTCACTGCATTAATCAGTGCAAATTTGAAAGATAAAATGGACATCTCATCTTAATTTGTATTTCTTTGACAGCCATGGGGGATGTACATAAGTTGAGATCCTTAAAGAGTAAATAAATATAGAGATGGCGGTTTCTATTTCTATTTATTTAATTATTATTACTATATGTTTACAATTCGTAATATATACATTCACCATGGAGAATTGGTACATACGAATATCACATCATGATCATTTTTACTTCCCCTTCTGCTACTCTCCCTTCTATCACCTAAATGAACTTGGAATACTCTAATGTCTATCTTGACAGTGATATTACTCTGTGTGTGTTGCTGATATTTATTCTGTCCTCTGTATTACACTTCTTTTCTGACTTATTGATGCATTTCATCTCATTTAATATACAATTCCCTATTTTAGATGCAAATTGTACCTTTTCTCTAATATGCCGTGTTCTCTATTTCTATTCTGAAATTCTACTTCATTACCAACAATATTCACTAGGAATAAAACAAGAGATTTGCTAACATGTCTAAACACTCCTTGCCAGGTACTGTGCTAAAAGTGTGATACCACCTAATGCAATATAGTTTAAAAAATGAAGTAAATTATTTGTCCAAATCCACCTAACTATTAAGAAGGAAATCTTGACTTTCATTCCAGCACTGTCAGATTTAAATAGTCATCATCTACCGCTACATTACACTGTATCTACTAAACTGACAGTACTTAATTCTTCACATTTATGATACAGTCTGCACAAGTTTTAAGCCACAATGAAGAAAGTTGTAGAGAATATGATGTAGTTAGTACCTGTGCTTTCTTGTTTTTGGCTGATTAAACTTTCTGATGTAAAAATTTTACCTTTGTTTCTTCCATTTGGTCTATGGACATTACCACTAAAACTTTTACATATAATGTATTTTATCATTTATGGTACTGGCCTGGTTATAGATGAAGTTTCAAAACTCTCTTGAGATGTCTTTTCCTTCCAATAAGCATTGAGCTTCTGAGCAAGGGTATTTATTGTTAATCTAAAAGAAAATGTTAAGACAAATGTCAAGGTTCAGTATTATCAAATAATTTTTCCATTCTTGAAATGTTCCCATATAATAGAAACCAACAACTTACAATATTCAGCATAATTTGGAATATACACACATTAAGAAGCTAAGATAGTAGCCCACTGACTTTGAAAACTATGTTTCATAATAAAAAAAATCATACTGTTGAATAATCACTTCAGTTCAGAAGATAAAAAGGACACAAGACCTAAAAAGTAAAGTTCTATAAATTTTGAGGGTTATAGAATTATGGAAAGGGTAAGTTAACCTTAGAGACTACAACAGAAGACTACATGGCAGAGATAGGACAGCCAAGTTCTTTATTTTAACTTATTGAGAAACAAATAGCAATGAGTATTAAAACTGATAGGACAGTGTAATAATTATCTTCTTAGTGGTTATCCATAGTACAAGAAGCAGACAGGATATCCTGTACAAACAATATTAATGCAAATCTTTCTATTCATTGAATTAAGGGAAAGTAGCTGTATATCTATCCTAACTATTCTGTGTATACAAATACAAACTCGTCCTTCCTTTCTAGCCTCTTTTTTCTTTGTTTAGTCATGTCAGAGATGGGTATTCCATTGGTATCTAAATAATATAGGTGCATGAATTCAACAAAATAATCCAACACAGTCCAGCAGTCCACAATAGCAGTGGGTTATCCATAGAAGTTGTTGACTTGAGCCCTTCACAGCTCAGCATATTAATATGGCTTTACTTTATATACCTCAGTTTTATACTTTTCTGCTGGATGGTTAAGACACCGAGTTAAAGCGAGATGTATATAACAAGAAATGGAACTTTTGTGTCTGATAAGGTCAGTCAAGTCCCTTCAGGATTTATCCTGTAACTCTGTACCACACTTTGAAGATCCTTTGTCTGTGTTAGCCTTGCAGATGAGTCACAGCCATTGGTTGACCAAATTGTTCTCTGTGGAAGCCTGAGAGAATGTTTTCTCTCCACATGAGTCTCCTTAGGCACACTCTACATCACTGATCACTTTCTCCTGTGGCCCCATAATCTACTTGATCAGAAAATTTGGGACACAACTGAGTTACATGATGTTATAGTACAGGTTCTCCTATAGGACAGCCAAATTCTGATAAATTAATAGTAAGTTATTTTTCATATGACAGATAAATAATTCATAATCAAGTCAAAACTCAAGATGATTAAGTATGGTACTCTACTATAAATCAGTGAGATGTTAACTTTAATGTATCTAGATGTCCTCCAGGAGCCTCATGCACTCATAGGTGTGGCTTTTCAAAAGGTGGTTGGATCTTGGGTGTGAGAATATGGATTAAGGGTGTATAACACCTGTATTAGTTCCTTAATTGAATTAGCATAGCTCTGAGTATAGCTAAATGGATTTAGTAAAGAGGCAAACCGCACCCTGAGTGTGGGTCAATCAATCAATAGGCTTATAGCCTGGATGGAATATAAAGAGATAGAAAGATGGCAGGCTTTCTGACTTCCTGTCTGCCATGCTGTGGACTATTTGTTGTCTGCCATAGCCCTCTGCCATGCTACCCTGCTTTGGGACCAACTGAATATGGAGTGAAACCTCTATAAATTTCTTTAAACTAGTGAGTGTTGGGTATTTTGTCCCAGCAATGACAAAGTAAGTAAGACAGATTTTGGTGTAGAGAGCCCTTCACAGTCCTTGTTGTGGTCCAGGAGATTTATATTTTTAATCCCATGAAAAGTTACTAGAATTCTGGTGAGTTAATTCCAATCTACCACTTCCAGTGCAACCCACCTTGAGAATAAAGATAGTAAGGCATATCTGTAGTTATGGGGAGTGAAGGGGTCCTAAGTCCAGCCATGATGATGACTATCCAGGACAAATGCCTCAATCCAGGTTTATTTATTCATAAATAAGGAGTGGTTTGAGGAGAGTGACAGAATGGCAGAAGTAGGTGAGTACTGTGAGCTGGGCTAGGTGAAAGGCCAATATTTACCTCTGCAATATGCAGAGAGAGGGCCAGCCAGATAACTCAGTGGACTAAAGAGACTGCTTATGCAGAGTGCAGGGATTGGGGTTCAATCCCTGGCACCACAAGCCATGCTGGCCCCACCCCCAGGGTGCAATGGGACAGCAATTGAGCCTGGGCATGGTGGCACACACCTGTAAACCCAGTGCTTAGGAGACTGAAAACAGGAGGATCACTATGAGTCTGATATATGTAGCGAGACCCTATAGACCCTGTACTAAGTTCTGCTGGCAAAAACCACAGAAACTCAGAATGTTTTATTGGGAAGAAAGCCTCCATTGGTAGCTAGACTTCAGATCATGTGTTTTACATTCTGGCCAAAAATATGTCTACATTTTGCTGGTGTACAGAGAAACCACAGGTAACTAATAAGGACTGCAGAATATTTAATCTGGAAGAAGCAATTTTAAGGCAGTCTAATGTTGAGGTGGTGGTATGGCTATTGTTGGGATCATTAAGCCAAATCTATGTTAAGAATCAAGAGCAAAGATTCCAGTAAAATGATTTAAAAATGTTTGAGTTTGGCCAGAAATAAAACTCTAGTAAAGTTGTGGTCTACAATGATGGAATTACCTTAGTTACTGAAAAGACTAGCAACAAAAATCCAAGTATTTTGGAAGAGGCCAATAGAAAAGATGATCTAAGGGTACCAGAACAAACAGGACTCTACCATTTGTAGCCTCAAAGTTTCAAAAGTAAAAGATTTTGCTTTGAAAAGAGCCCCTGAACAGTCTGTTCCAGAACAGTGATGGCCTAGAGAATCTGTTCCTCAGCATTGCGTTCATAGTGCTCAGCAACGCAGGCATCTGACACCCAGAGTCAACAGAGAAGGAAGTTTTGTTACGGCTCTAACTGGCAGTAGACTTTGGCATCATCCATATGTTGCTGGCTTTAGGCACAAACAGAACACAAGAGTTGGGGGGCTAGAAGGGCTTCCATTCAAATTTCCAAAGAAAGTCTAGGAGGCCAGATAATGTACCCTTGTGAGAGCAGTGTATGAAGCTGTGAGTGTGAAGTTAAAGGAGCAGTGGCAACTCCAGAAAATTGGAGAATCCAGGAATGTGAATCTTCTGAGAAAATCCACAAAGAGTGAGGAAACCCAGGCCAAGAGAAAGCCCTAAGAGCTACAACTACTGGTAGGACCACAGGGGTTCAGGCCTTTTGGAGTTCACAGGTTGCTGCTGATTGTCCCAGGTGCTGGATGTGCAACTACTGGATTTCTCTTTTTTCCTGCTGGATTTCTGTCTTATTTCAATAAGATTCACTTCTATTCTCCTTATTTGGAAGGGTAATGTTTATCTTATTCCATTGTATATTGAAAGTTAAAAAAAAAAAAAAAAAGAAAAAAAGGGGACCGGGGAGATGGCTCAGTGGAATCATTTGATCTTTACAGAGGTTTGCAGCTAAGAGTTTGCCTTATATCTCAGATGAGAAATTGGACTTAAGACTTTGGAAACTCTTAGACATGGGCTAAATGCATTTTTCCATAAAGGGATACACATGAGTCTTTTGGAGGCCAGTGGTGAAATGTATAGCTTCCATCTAGATGCCCTCCCACCTCCCCTGCAGCAAAGACTCACGCACTCATAGGTGGACTTTTCAGAAGTGGCAGGATCTAGGGTTTGTGGCATTTAAATTAATCCCTTAATTGGATTAGGAGAGTTCTTTGTGTGGCTTAATGGATTTACTGAAGGGTAGAAGTACCACCCTAGGGTGGGTGGAACCAATCAATCAGCTTATAAGTCTAGATGAAATAAAAAGGGACAGAAAGAAGGCAGGATTCCTACCTTCCCCTTTGTTATGACATGGACTGTTTCTCATCTGCTATATCATCCTACCTTAGAGCCAGCTAACTATGGAGTAAAACCTCTATGGACTGTGAGCTAAAATAAGTCTTTCCTCTTTCAACTTGTGAGTGTTGGGTATTTTGTTTCAATAATGAGAAAATAACTAAGATAAGTGCTACTGCTGGAGGATGCATCTGAATTATAGCTCTTGAACTTTCTCTTGTCTCTCTTTTCAAATAAACAACAGTAGGTTTGGGGTCAACAACAAATGTAATGTGTAAAAGTGAAAACCTAAGTTTACTTTTAATACTGATAACTTTAAAAAATTGGTAAATTTCTAATTAATAATTCATATTTAATTCAATAGCCCATGATTGTAGCATAATGCAGATATATAAACACCTAGAACACTGTGAACTTAAAAAACCTAGAATTTATTTTTGCAGTACTAGAAATTGAACCTAGGGCCTCACATATACTTGGCTAGTGTTCTGCTGCTGAGCTACAGCTGCAGCTGTCTTTTAAAATGTATTTAGTACAAAATCTATAGGGTCTCACTACACAGATCAGACTCATAGTGATCCTTCTGTTTTCAGCCTCCCAAGTGCTAGAATTACAGGTATGAGCCACCACACCTAGTCTCAATTGCCATCTCAGCACACCCCAGGGGTGGGGCCAGCTCTGTATTAATAAAGTGTTCTAAGTTGCACAATCTGGCCTCAAAGTTGTGATGCTCTCTTACAGGCTCATAGGCACTTGGGATTATAGGTAAGTGCTACCACGTCCAGTAGAATATAGAATTTTTAAAAATCTTTTCACCTTCTGGATCATTCTTCAAGAATATTAAAAGACCACTTATTTTCATATGATAATCTCTTTCTTACCCCCAAATTACTCAATTAGATTCTCAATATAAAGATTAAAATAACCATATATCAGTTTTCCTATAAAAGCTTACTTCTTAACCTACCAATATTTCTATCTCTACATTTATATCCTTCCCTCAAGCTACAGATCTAGAACTATGTTTTATTTCCCCTTAAAATTCTACTTAAAATATGCCTCCAAAAGTAGATTCCATGGGCTTCTGGAATGGTATCAGAAAATGAAGCACATGGATTGTATCTCCTTTCCTAGACAATATTTGCATTGGTAGAATCTGCCTCATATAAGTATTTTGGAACTCTGGACTCTGCTGAATGCTTGTAACTTCCAGTGGAAGATTTAGATGGTGGATTGTGAATCTAGGTCAATTTCAGTTCTTAGTTCAGTACCAGCTATCCATTCCATATGCCAAGCGATATGGTAGTCAACTCTGTGTTCAAAGGACAGCTTATAGGAGCCAGAGAAGGCAAAAAGAATGCTGTCCTCCAAATGTAGGGACCTGTGCTCTCATTACTAACTGCTATTTCTTTTTCTTTTCTTTTTTCTTTTTTTTTTTTTTTGCAGAACTGGAGATTAAATTCAGGCCCTTGTGCTTGCTGGGGAAGAGCTTATTCCACTGAGCCATCTCCCCAGCCATTAACTGCTATTTCTTTTTTTTTAAAGTTTTATTTATTTATTTATTTTGTCTTTTTGAGACAGGGTCTCACTATGCAGTTCAGGCTGCCTTAAGCTCACTTTGTAGCTCAGGCTGGTCTCGAACTCACAACAATCCTCCTGCCTCAGCCTCCCAAGTGCTGGGATTATAGGCATGCGCCACCACGCCCAGCTTAACTGCTATTTCTAATCACAGAAATATATACAAAAAGATGTATGGTCAGTTTTGTTGCACTTCATCAACTACACACAAGTACTTCACAAGTATGATCTTCTGGATTGCTAGCTTAAGTGATGTTCAGGGAATTCAAAGGGTTGATACCACTTCATCCTTCACTTTTCATCTTTTCCTATTTTTTGAACCAGGAATTAAACATTAAGACACTTATAAAGCAACCATTTATAGGGAGAAATTTAGAAAGTCCCTGTGAATGCCCAAGGAAAAATGCACGCTCAGAATAAAAATGACACGATATTAAGTTTATATTGCAGACTAATCTTTGATAGAGAGAGTCTATACTAAAAGTCAAACAAATAAACTGCAGAACACAGTATTAGGAAAGAGATGGAGGAATCTTGATTTCTGGAGTCACCATGTTATGGGATCCAAATGTCCAGTTTTTAACAAATAAACAAAAAAATCAGAAAGCATACAAAGAACTATGGTCCATTCAAAAGAAAAAGGTAAAACCAAAAGAAAACACCCCTGAAAAAGATTCAAAGACAGATATCCTGGAAAAAGATGTTAAAACAACTATCTTACAGAGATCCAAAGAGCCAAAGAAAGATGCAAAAATCAAAAGAAAATGAAAATGATATTTAAACAAATAGAAATTGAAAGAAAGAGACAGAAAATGTAAAACAAGGGCTGGCCTCA
Source organism: Ctenomys sociabilis (assembly GCA_004027165.1). NCBI lineage: Eukaryota > Metazoa > Chordata > Mammalia > Rodentia > Ctenomyidae > Ctenomys > Ctenomys sociabilis. Next base: position 9,010 of record PVKA01027151.1, read on the forward strand.
TAGTTCAGCCAACCAAAATGCCTGCTTTGGCAGAGTGGAGAGGCCAAGGTTGGATATCATGTGTGGTGTGCTGGCCTGGGGCACGCTGAGCCTAGGACTGAGACTGGGCGTGGTATTATATGACTGTAATCCCAGCACTTAGGAGGCTGAAAATAGGAGAATCACTACAAGTCTGATCTGTGTAGTGAAATCCTCTAGACCCTGTACTAAATACAGAAGAAAATGTCAAAAGAAACCAAAAAAGAAGTATGGAGCTGAGAAGTATAATAACTGAAATGAACAATTCACCGAACAACTAAAATCAATTGAGTCAGATAAAGCAGAGTGAATAGCATATGCTGCAGGATACTAATCAGCTTTTCTTCTGGATGGTTAACAACCTAAGTTCACAAGTCAGAGTTGGAGAAATAGAAGAGCCACAAGGCCAGCCAACATTTTGGCCCTAGCCTTTCAATGCCAGCGAAGACTCAGGACATAGGAGAGCCTGTACTGCAACATCATGAAACTCAGGTGAGCTCCAAATTTTCTGAACAAGGAGATTATGGAGCCACAGAGGAAAGAGACTGAAGTTCTATAGTGTGCCTGGGGAGAGTCACATGGAGAGAAAACTTCCTCTCAGGCTCTCACAGAGAGCAAACTGGTCAAGCATTGGCCGTGACTCATCCACATGGATGACACAGACAAAAGGAACTACAGTATAATGTACAGGACTACAAGATAAACCCTGAGAGGACTTCACTGACCACATAAGAAATATAAAGTACATGTGTTGGTATATAAGTCTTGCTCTATCTAGCTCTTAACCATCCAGCAGAAAAGTATAAAAATGAAGTATACATCGTGGGGCCATAATATTAAGCTGAGCTGTAAATGGCTATGGTCGACAACTTCTTTGAATAACTCACTATTGTTGTGGAATGCTGGACTGTGTTGGACTGTGGTGTCGAGTTTAAGCACCTAAGTTAGTTGAATGACAATGGAGTGTCCACCTTTGACAGGTGTAGACAAAGGAAGGGGTATAGAAAGAAAAATCATGATGTGTGTGTATACACAGTACAGTTGGGATAGATAATGCTGTGCTTCTATATAATTCTATGAGAGGCAAGATCTGCACTAATGGTGGTTGGACAGGATATTATGTCGGCTTCTAGTACTACGGTCATCCACTAGGAAAATAATTATTGAATTTTTGATATAATGCATGTATAAAAAATAAGATAAGTAAGCAGCTACACTCTTAATTTACTGATAAGAGACATCTGCTAAAATAATATCTGTAAATATAATATCATGTATGCACATTGTACAATACCAAAACATTATGAAAAAGTTTGCAATGTATTAATTTATCGACTCGTTAAGGTGTCTTGAAACTGTCTGATTGATATTTGTACTTCAATACAATAAAAAATAAATTTAAAAAAAAAACAATTCACCAGAGGGTCTCAAACATAGATTTAAGTAGACAGAAGAAATAATTTATTTATTTTTGTAGAAGAAAGAATTTAAAAATAATAAATTATTGAATCTGTGGAACAGAAACACTGAAAATTAAAGAAAAATAAATAGAGCCTAGGAGTATGTGGGACACCCTTAGTGATTTAACACAGGCATATAGAGTTCCAGAAAATGAGAGAAAAGGACAGAGGCTATTTGAAACACAATAGCTAAAAAGTTCCCAAACTTAATGAAAGACATGAATATAAATATCTAAGAATCTCAACTAATTCCAAGTAAAATGAACTTAGACCCACACTAAGATAGTTCTAGTTCAACTTATTAAAATACAGATTAAAAAAATCTTGAAAGCAGTAAGAGAAACAGAAACTCATATTCAAGGTATACTTGAACTTTTATAACTGTATTTTTTGCTTTATACTTAAGAGAACACTAGAAAAAAATAAATACACATATTAATTTAAAGCTAGTATTATTCTAACTTTTGTTTGACTCCACATTTTTCAATTAATAAACTAATGCATTGAAAGTTATTTGTTGATGGTTTCTGGCACATAATGTACACAGATATAACTGGGTGACACTGACAAAATTAGAATCTAATAACTTTGGTAACTCTGAAAAGCAGTTTCCACTTTCCAGGATTTGTTGTTATTGTTGTAACCTACCTGTGGGCTAAGGATCAGCCTGAAATGTAAATTTAAGATCTTACATTTTCTGAGCTTGCATTTTCCCCTATGTACAGACAGTGGCTTTTCACTTTTGTGGTAGCAAAGCTGTTAAAGCAATACAATTTTTGCACTGAACTAAAGCTGGCAAAAATCAAATTAGAGTGTTATAATTTAAGGTTGCTAAATATAATCCACATGACTACCACAAAGAATATAGGTAAAGAATATACAGATAATGGAGCTTATCAGCCATTTCCATGTCTCACCAGCTTCCCCGTGGCTAAGAGGATCATGGAATAGGAACTGGGATGTGCACAAGGAGCAGACACCATCTAAGTGTCACGCACTGAAGCTGCAGCTGTATTTGGGGATTTTGCATCATAGATTAATAATGAAGCAGGTGAGACCCAACACAGCTCACCCTGTGAGTAAAAATTTCCAGGCCTACTGTGCACGAGAGAGATCATTCTAGCGTTGTCTGGTCCTGCCCCACTGCCCCAGACCCAGCACAGCCAGCCCTTTGAGTGAAAACATCCACCACCCTTTTGGGAGCCCTGCAGACCCACCAAAGCCCAGGCCCGGTGAGTGTGTGAAAGAGTTTCTGTGCTCTCCTGCCCCCCATCGCCCTCCACACCCAGCCCAGGCCTGACATACAGGCCTGGGGTGAAACTCTGCAGCTTAAATCCATGCAGTGAGACTGAGGTCAAAACTACGCAGCTAATCAAGGAGCAGATTATCTTGTCAAAGGGATAAAACAGGCTCACTTCCAAGGGCAGCAACAGGAAGGAGCTGAGCACAGCAGCCAGACCCAAGCCAGGCAGAACTACATGTACTAGAACTTGGTATATCAATACCTGCATTTTATAAGGTGCTAAGGTTAGAACTGCACCAAAACTCTACACCAAAGGTCAGAAGTCAGAGCTATAAGAAATGACAAAAACAAGGAAACAAATGCAATCTAAGGCCTCAAGGTCACCCAGAACAGGTGCAGAGGATGCTAGCTCAGCTGAAATGTATGAATTAATAGCATGGGTCATAAAGAAACAACAGCAGAAAGTTATAGAGGAACTCAGAGCAGAATTTATTTCTGGAATAAAAAAAGAAATATCTGACTACATAGCATCTGAAGTAAAAAAATCAAATACAGAAACACATGGGGGAAAGCCAATGCCCACCCAGATGGAGTGCTGAGGACACTAAATCAGCTGAAATGTATGAATTAATAGTGTTGGAGATAAATAAGCAACAGCAGAAAGGCATAGAGGAACAAAAAGCAGAATTTATTTCTGAAATAATAAAGAAATCCCTGAAATCATAGCATCTGAAATTAAGAATAAAATGCAGAAACAAATGAAGGAAACCCAATCTGAAAAAAACTTTCCAGTGAAAGAATGAATCACTGCTTCTAAAGAAGACATTGATTTAAAAAAATAGAGATTAGAAACTGATAGATTCCTTGGACAAGCAATACAGAGAAAAATAGATTGTATGAAGAAGACTGAAAGAGATATTGAGGGACTTAATATCTCAAACACAACCCTATAAAACCCTTTGAATGAAAAGTGAAGACAGAGTTTCAGATCTTGAAGATGCTGGTGCAGCTAGTGAAAGGTAAGAAAAGATCTCTTAAAAACATCTAGGATGCAAGGAAAAATAATTCATCACATGAAAGACGATGCCCAGATGAACATTGTGAGACTAACAGACATCAATGAGAAAGAAGGAGTCAATACAAATGATACAAAAAGAATATGGGCAGAAGTAATAGCAGAAAACTTACCAAATATGAGGAAACAATCTAGCATTTAGGTAACTGAACCATAGAGAACACCAAATAACTTCAACCCAACTAAAAACACACCGAGACATATAATAATCCATATCTCAGAAATCCAACAGAAGAATAATATACTTAAAGCTCATAGAGAAAAGAAGCAGATCACATTCAAAAGAAAACCCATCAGGATTACGGCCAACTTCAGTTCACAAACCATGAAGGCAAGGAGAGCATAGAGCAGAGTACTTTAAATCCTCTATGAAAACAAATTCCAGCCCAGACTACTATACCCTGCAAAACTCTTTCAAGTTTGATGGAGAAGTGAAATACTTCCATTACAAAGAACAACTAAAGAAGTTCATGGTGACAAAGCCATCCCTACACAGGCTACTAAAAGATGTTCTAGTGAGGGACCACAATGACCAGAACTTGATGAATGAGGAGAGAAGGAAGACACTAAACAGGGCAAACAATGAAACACAGGACAAAAAGAAGAAACAACAGCAAGTAAATAACATGACAATCATAAGTCAACACATTTCAATTATAACCATCAATGTAAATGGACTCAGTTCACCAATTAAGACAAATAGACTGGCATAGTGGATTAGGAAACAAAACCCAACAATATGCTGCATAAAAGAAACACACTTAACTCAAAAAGATATTCATAGACTTAAAGTAAAAGAATGGAAAACAATACTTCATTCCCCAGCACCACAGAAAAAAGCAGGGGTAGCAATCTTATTCTCAGACAGTCTCAACTTCAAACCAAGAATGATGAAACTAAATAAAGAAGGCCACTATACACTGTTTAGGGGAAGAATTAAAGAGAAAGAATATGAATGCACCAAATATGAATGCACCAAACACCTAAGCATAAAACCATGTAAAACAAATATTAACGGACATGAAATATCTAATCTCTAATAGCACAATCTTAACAGGACACCTAAATACCCACTTATCCCAGAAAGACATGCCAACCAGACGAAAATTAGCAAAGAAGTACTAGAACTGAAACAGAGCCTAGAACAAATGTATACATATACAGAGTGTTCCATCCAACCACAGCTAACTGCACATTTTTTTCAGCTGCATATGGGTCATTCTCTAAAACAGACCACACAATAGTCCATCAGTATATGCAAGAAAACAGAAATTATCCTATGCATATTATCTGACCATATTGCAATGAAACTGGAAATAAATGACAAAAGAAACCAGAAAAAAACCCTAAATACATGGAAATTAAACAACATCCTACTCAGCAATCAATGAGTTACAGATGAAATTGAACAAGAAATTCAACAATATCTACAATTCAATGAAAATTCAAGTACAACTTACCAGAATTTATAGGATGAGATGAAAGCAGTTCTCAGAGGAAAATTCATACCTATGAACTCACACATTAGGAAAACAGAACAGGAACAAATAAACACACTAATGCAGCACCTTCAACATCTAGAAAAGGAAGAGCAAATCAAATCCAGAGCCCAAAGATAGGAAGAAATCATAAAGATTAGAGCAGAAATTAATTCAATTGAGATGAAGAAAACAGTTCAAAGAATCAATGAATCAAAAATCTGGTTCTTTGAAAGATTCAATAAAATTGATAAGCCACTAGCTAACCTCATCAAAAAGAAGAAACAAAAAATTCAAATACAAGCAATAAGGAATGAACACGGTGAAATCACCACAGACCCAGAGGAAATTAAGAAGATTATCAAAGCCTACTTTGAGAATCTTTACGCTCACAAAATAGAAGACACAGATGAAATGGACAGATTACTAGAAAGCTACAAAGTACCAAAACGGAATCAAGAAGATATAGTAACTTTCAATAACCCAATAAGAGCAAAATAATTATGAAATGTAATAAAAAGCCTGCTGACAAAGAAAACCCAGGTCCTGATGGATTCACAGTTGAGTTCTATAAGAAATTTAAGAAGATATAATCCCTGCACTCTTCAAACTCTTTAATGAAATTGAAAAGGAAACAGTTATCCCAAAATCATTCCTGGAGAATGATTATACTGATATCAAAACCAAGGAAAGACACAACTAAAAAAGAGAACTACAGGCCAATCTCTCTGATGAACATAGATGCAGAAATCCTCAATAAAATCCTAGCAAACAGAACACAGAAAATCATCAAGATCATACACTCTGACCAGGTAAAATTCATCCCAGGGATGCAAGTATGGTTCAATATTCGCAAAGCTATAAATGTAATACACTATATCAATAGAGCAAAAACTAAGAACCACATGATCCTTTCAATTGACACAGAAAAGACTTTTGACAAAGTCCAACACTCATTCATGTTCAAAATCCTACAGAACATTGGAATAGAAGGCCTCTACTTCAGTCTGAAAAGCCATCTATGACAACCCAACATCTAATATAATTCTAAATGGGGAAAAGCTGAAATCTTTTACTCTCAGATCTGGTACGGGACAAGAATGTTCTCTATCACCCCTCCTATTTAATATAGGGTTGGAATCATTAGCAACAGCCATTAGACAAGAGGGAGAAATAAAAGGAATAAGAATAGGTAAAGAAGAAGTTAAATTATCACTATTTTCAGATGACATGATACTTTACTTGGAAGACCCAAAAAACTCCACCAAGAAGCTACTAGAATTGATACACAAATTCAGTAGCATAGGAGGATACAAAGTCAATCCTCAAAAGTCAATAGCATTCCTCTACACACATGACAAACACATTGGGCGGGAAAGTATAGAAACAATACCTTTTACAATAGCACCATGGAAAATGAAATACCTTGAAATTCATCTAACTAAAGAAGTTACAGATCTTTTCACGGAAAATTATAGTACTCTGAAAAAGAGATCATAGAGGATTTCAGAAAATGGAAAGATATTCCCTGCTCCTAGATAGGAAGAAACAACATCGTGAAGATGGCCATACTCCCAAAATTATTGCACAGATTAAACACAGTCCCTATCAAACTGCCACCAACATACCTTCTAGATCTACAGAAATCATTCCTAAAGTTTATTTTTAACCAGAAAAGACCTGGAATAACAAAGGCAATCCTGGGGAACAAATACAATCAGGAGGCATTACAATTCCTGACTTGAAATTATACTACAAAGCTACTGTGATAAAATCATTTTTGTATTGGCAACAAAATAGATCTGAGGATCAGTGGAGTAGATTAGAAGATGCAGAGGCCTCTACAAACACACTCAACCACTAGATTTTTGACAAAGGGCCAAACCCACTTACTGGAAGAAAGATAGTCTCTTTAACAAATGATACTATTAAAATTGGCTGTCCATATGTTGAAAATTAAAACTTGATCCAGGACTATCACCATGTACTAAGCTAAAGTAAAAATGGATTAAATATCTTAACATTAAAACAGAAACACTCAATGTCCTGGAAGAGAAAGTAGGAGGAACTCTTGAAGACATAGGGGTAGACAAAATTTTCATGAACAAACATTTATTCTCACAGGAAACACTTGAAAGAATTAACAACTGGGAGCACATCTTATTGAGAAGTTGTTGCACGTCAAAAGAAATTACCAACAAAGTGAAAAGACAACCCACAAATTTTGATAAAAATCCTAACTCGTAAGTACTCAGACAAAGGTATGCTCTCTAGAATTTATAAAGAACTGAAAAATATTAGGGACCCTAAATTTAAAGACCCAATCCAGAAAGGGCCATCCAAGATGAACACACACTTCTCAGATAACAAAATTAAAGAAATGAATAAATATATGAAAAACTGCTCCACATCACGAGTCATCCATGAAATGCAAATTAAAATAGCTCTGAGATACCATCTCACTCCAGAAAGAATGGCTATCATAAAAAAATCAACAAACAACAAATGTTGAAGAGGATGTTGGGAAAAGGGAATCCTTCTCCACTGCTGGTGGGGATGCAGACTGGTGCAACCATTATGGAAATCAGTGTGGCGACTTCTTAAAAAACTAGGACTGGAAATCCCATTCAAGCCAGCTATATTCCTATGTGGAATTTTCCCAGAGGAACTGAAAACGTTACATCTTAGGGATATATGTGTACCTATGTTTATAGCAGCACAATTTGTGATAGCCAAATCTTGGAAACAACCAAGATGCTTGTCACATAAGGAATGGCTGATAAAGATGTGGTATTTTTATACAATGGAGTATTACTCAACTGTAAAGAATGATAATATTGAAGCCTTCATATGTAAGTGGATGCCACTTGAAGATACACTTATAAGCAAAATAAACCAGACCCACATGTGCAAATATCGTATAGTCTCCCTAGTATAACTCAAAAGAAGAACTGCAAATAGAAATCTATAACACAGTTAAAATGAAAGTGAGGACTTGTGGATTGGACAAGGAGGAGAGGGCAAGGAAAAAAGCTGAGAAACACAACAGGGGCAAAACCATTTATTTATACACACTAGATGGTTAAGACAATGATCCTGAGAAACCTCAGCAGAGTTTTGAAACTAGCAGTTAAGTGGTAGGATTCTCACTCTGAATAACTATATATGCTGATACCTGTGAACCAAGCAACTGCACTGAATTTAACAAAGTATAACAGAAGGGTCACGCTTCAAAATGCCTGTCATTCTTGTCTTCTAAATACATACTTCTTGTCATGACATACCAACTATTACTTTATTGCCTTTCAAATAAAAATTAAGGGTAATAAATGCAAAATAAGACAAAAAATGTCACAAAACAGTCCTGCTACAATGCTGTATATGGATAGATTTCTAAATATCTATGTAAATATATGTAAGTGTTAATTCCTATTTTTTTTAAATTGTCTCATATTCTGTATGGATTTAGAATTTAGTATTTCAATACTTGATGGAAAATAAATGTTCCATGTTATGTCTATGGTGTCTAATATTTAGATAAATAGTGTGGGTAAACCGAACTGCATATGTTGCAGGGTAATAATAAGCTTCTCTTCTGGAGGGTTAACAACCTAAGTTTGCAGATCAAATATTGGAGAAAAAGAAAGACTGCAAAGTCAACCAACATTTTAGCCCTAGCCTTTCAAAGTCAGTGAAGATTCAGGACATAGGAGAACTTTTACTATAATATCATGTAACTCAGTTGTGCCCCAAATTTTCTGACCAAGGAGATTATGGGGCCACAGAGGAATAGGATAGATGATGTATATATAATGTGCCTAAAGAGAGTCGCATGGAGAGAAAACATTCTCTCAGCTTCCACAGAGAGTACATTAGTAAAGCAATGGCCGTGACTCATCTGCATACCTGACACTTACAAGGAATCTACAAAGTTTGGTACAGGGTTACAGGATAAACCCTGACTGACCTTATCGGATACGAAAGTACCACTTTTTGTTATATACGTCTTGCTTTAACTTGGTCTTAACAATCCAGCAGAAAAGTATAAAAATGGAGTTATATAAAGTAAAGCCATATTAATATACTGAGCTGTGAAGGGCTCATGTCAACAACTTCTGTGGATAACCCACTTCTATTGTGGACTGCTGATCTGTTTGGATGGATATATATATATATATATATATATATATATATATATAAAATAGTGAAGCAGACTTTGAAAACATGAAATTGGCTGGGTATAGAGGCACATACCTGCAATCCCAGCCCTTGTGAGGCTGAGGCTAGAGGACTGCTGTGAGTTTGAGACCAGCCTAGTCTGCAAAGTGAGTTCCCAGTGAGCCTAAACTACTTAGTGAAACTGTCTTAAAAAGACAAACAAATGCCAAAAATGTAGAACTGAGAGCCCCTGGGAAAAAAGAAAGTCCCAAAGAGAGTCATCCTCTTTGTTAGTGGTGAGACAATGGATGGATACAGACGTAGAAAAGAAAAAAGATTTTTTTTTGCTTGCTATTAATTGGAAAGGAGAAAACTAAAGTTGAAGAAACATAAAGACAGTTCCCAAAGGGTATGCTGTAGACTGATTCATCATTCAGATGGATCAACCAGAAAAAGTGATATCTAGTTCATCTGTGAATATTAATTTTGAAATAGAGTAAGACTGAAGTGATCAGCGAAGACAAAATCCAGGCTCTTTCCTACCACAGAATGAAATGACTATCAATCTTCAAATGTTATTTTTTTTTTTTTTTGTCTTTTTGAGACAGGGTCTCACTGTGCAGTTCAAGCTGGCCTTAAGCTCATTTTGTAGCTCAGGCTGGTCTCAAACTCACAGCAATCCCCCTGCCTCAGCCTCCCGAGTGCTAGGATTACAGGCATGCGCCACCACACCCGGCTGTTATTTTTTTATTTAGTACAGTGTCTACAGGGTCTCACTTCAAAGATCAACTGCCATATCAGCATGCCATGTGGGCAGGGCCAGCATGGCAGGCCAGGGTTCAAACCTCCAACTCCTGAGTCTACCTCAGCAGGCGCTTTAATTTGATGAGCTATCTTGCTGGCCCTAAAATGTTTCTTCATTCTTAAGCTGCACTTAGTAAGCCAAATCTAAAGTTTGGATATTTTGATTATGCTTTCACTGTGTGTCAAAATTGCTAGCCTTTAGATTAGTAGTTTCTATTTTTCTTCATAGTGCTGGGGACCAAACCTAGGGTATGCTGGCAAATGCTTTGCCTCTGAGCTATATCTGTAGCCCAATGTTTTGGTTTTAACATAATCTTTAAAATTATTAAGGCCTAGGGCCTAGGGAAATAGCTCAGTAAAATAAGTGCTTGTCTGACAAGTGCACGGACCTGAGTTCAATCCTGGGTACCACAAAAACAAAAAATTAAGGCCATAATGCATTAAGAAAAGCTAAATTAGCAAGCCTGTTAGTCATATATTCCTAAAAGTGGGGAAAAACAGGAAAATTGTTGATGAAGGCCAAATGGAGCTGGGTATGGTGGCCCACACCTGTAATTCTACCACTTCGGAGGGTAGGGCAGCAAGATTGCTGTGAGTTTGTTGTAGTCAGCCTGGGAAATATAGCAAGACTGTTGCAAAACAAAACAAAATGACCTAGTAGATCCAGTAACCCTACAATTTGAGATTGAAATGATGATCCCCTCTAGATTTTTCTCATTTTGTGCCTAGAATTTGAAATTTTATATTTAACATAACTATTAATTCCACACTAAGGATGGTTCACTGAGTATAATAAAATAACTACAAAGCACTTTTTAAAAATTTGTTGAGAATAACCAGTTTATAGAGAAGTATTTATCACACAAATATTAAGGTTGCTTTCCATTTTTTAGTGCAAGCCATTTAATTCTGTATTGTTTTCAGTAGTTATAAAAATGAAATAATCTTTAATCAGAATGAACACTAGTTATAGAATAATATATAACACCTGACTATCCACATGGCATCCTGCTTATGTCACTTATTCAGTCCTTAACGCTTCCCATATTTGGGAGACTGGTTAACTGAGAGACAGATGTAGATTTAAACCGTCAAGAGTTATTAAATAAGGGCCATCAACATAGCTCAGCAGACTAAGTGACTCCTTTGGCAAGCGCAGGGACCAGGGTTCAATCTCTAGTCCTGCATGCCAGGACTAGGGTGCGCTGAGCCTGGGATTGAGTCCAGGCATGGCAATGCACAACTGTAATCCCATTGCTGGGGAGGTGAAAACAGGAGGATCACTACGGGTCTGAGCTGTATAGTGAGACTGTATCAAATACATGAAATGAAAAAAATATTAAATACTGTGCAAGGTAAAATGGTAACCTAGTAAAATTAGTTACTTGTAATTCACCAGTTTGAAGCAGTTACAGTAAAAAAGGGTAGTTTGCTTGAATCAGGTTTTAGTTTGTTGCAAACATTTCAAATTTATATAATACAAAGCTAATTTTGAAAATCTTACTAAACATGTATATAAAACCTTGAATTATTTGTATGACTGTGATTTACAAACAAACATGGATAAAAAGAATGTGTGGAATACTGTAGAAATGCTAATTTAAAAGTCTTTCACAGGGCTAGGGATGTGGCTCAGTGATGGAGCATATGTGCATGAGCATGAGTTCAACCCCAGTTCTGAAAAAATCCAAACCAAAATAAATAACAGAACAATGTAAGAGCTTTTAGAATTCATCATTATGTTTACAGCCTTCTAGAAAACATTGAGCTTTCATTCATAAATAAATTAATGCAAATTACAACTTTAAAAAACTCAAACTGGGTTTGTTTTGGAAGGCTAGTGTCAGTAAACATGAATTAAATTTATAATTGAAAGTTGAAGAGCCAGGCACAGTGATGTGCATGACTGAAATCCTAGCATTTGGGAGTCTGAGACAGGAGTTAAACTACAACTTAAGGTGGCATTAATTACATAATCCTAAAACTAATTGTTAAGCACTTAAGATTATAAAGTATACTTTATAATCCTAAATAAAAAGATTACCATCACATAATGTGACCCACCATAGCATGAATCTATATAACTAAAGACTCCTAAGAAGTTTATCTTTCCTAAATTTTTCCAATTTCAGTTAAAGAACTAAGATGAAGAATTTCAGTTTCATCTTTCAACTGTCAATTGAAACGCTTCAAATTTTATTTATTTACTTATTCATTTATTTATTTTTGTCTTTTTGAGACAGATTCATTAGTCTAAGCTGTCCTTAAACTCACCTTACATCCCAGGCTATACATTTTATTTATGCAAAGTGTAAAATTCGTCACAATTGCAAAAGAATTAATATACAGAAAAGAAAATGAGAATAGAATTTAAACATTTCACTACAAAAATATCAGCTACCAATTGAATGAATGAGACTTACTAAAGTTTCAGGTGAACTCCCTCAATGAATAATGAATGTGTGATGAAGATAAATGAAAACTTCACAGTGTCTGTTACAAAGGGGTTTTTGGCACCTGTAATAGTTAACAACACATCTTCAGTGTGAATTTGCACCTTACAGAATTAATTCAGGGATCCCTGTGAGTGGAAATGTTCAGAAGGAGGGCATTTTATTACAAGAACTGAAATGCTAAGTAGCTACCAATAATTGACAGAATAGGAAATCTGTTTATACACTTGTTAAGTGTTTGTTTTGGAATTCATTGTGAAGATGTCATGTACCACATGTGTACTAATTACTGTCTCTTGTAAAATATAAATACTTTGTCCAGGGCTTACTGTCTTTGTCATGAAGGTCAGATAGTTGTGGCAAGATAAGGTGGAATTCCAATAAAAAAAATTTTTCAAATGTAAAAAAACAAATATCAGCTAGACACAAAATAGGACAGAAATGTAGGAAGTGAAAGGGAAAATTGCTGTATGGCAGAGAGAAAAATACGGCAAAATGACAGAAGTTTCTCCTTATAAGTGAGTACTTTAAATGTTAATGAACTAAGCAGAAAACACAGGAAAAAAGGGGGAAAATCAGGCAAGTACATATACAGGACAGCTGAGATCATTGTTGTATTTCCATCAGCTGTTTTAAAAATAGCAGTTCATGTTTAAAACTTTTACTTTGACTAACTGTATATACTAATATCTGTAAACTGAGAAACTATATTGAAGACAGCAATACACAATACAAAAACCACAGTTGAAAACCTCTCAATTGTTCTTCTAAATGTGTACCATTTCTAATGTCTTATCAATTATGATTATACTCCCTTTAAATAAATTCAAAAAGTAAAAAGGACAAGAAAAAATTAAGGATTATGGAAAGCATTAATGTTCAAGTGTTTGTCCAAACTTGCATACCTGTATCTCTTAATCTGAGCAACAGATTTGACAATAAAGATGTAATATGACTGTTAATTTGCTATTCTTACTTTGAAAATCTGTACCATATTGTTACTCTGTTTTTGCCTTTGTCTTTTGTTATTTGTATTTGTTTTAACTCTTTAAAATAAAACCAAAATTTAAAAATAAATGTTATGGATTAAATTAGATTCAGAAAACTATTATGTAATAAAAATGCAGCAAATTTTGGTACCCACAGATGATGTGTTGCTATAAAAACTACTAAAACTGTGGAAGCAGCTTTGGAATTGAAAACTGGCAGAGGCAGGAAGAATTTTGGGAAGCATGGCAGAAAAAGTTTAATTGCCTTCAACAGACTGTTAATAGAAGAAGCAAAGGAAAAATAACATAAATTTCTTTAAGCAAAACCTTTATCATTGTAAATAGCGTATTAGAACATAGAATATTAAAGGCATTGCTAATGACATATCAGAAGGAAATGAAGAATATGGTATTGGGAAAAAAGGAAGGTGGTAAAAACCTTATCAGAATTGTGTTCTACAGTAATGCAGAAAGAATAATTTATAGATGATGAAAATGAACATATAAGTGAGGAGATCTCTAAGCAAAGTATTAAAGGGCTGGGATTCTCTGGATTCTCATGTAAAATACAAGAGGTAAGAAATAAATTAAGGGAAAAACGGCTAAACAAAAATGAGCAGGATTTGATGATTTGGAAAATCCTCAGCTCTTTTTTTTGAGACAAGGTTTTTCTCTGCAATTCAGGCTTGCCTTGAACTCATTTTGTAGCCTTGACTAGCCTTGAGCTTGCAGAATCCTCCTGCCTCAGTCTCCCAGGGGCTGGGATTATAGGCATGTACCTTTCAGCTCACCTAAGTTCTAAAAGATGTTATAATTTTGTTATGACTTGTGCCCCACAAAACTTCATGCACTTATAGGTGGATGGCGATGGATCTAGAGGGTGTAAATGTGGTTTAAAGTTGTGATCCTAAGATTAAGGATGTTGGACAACTAAATTGGTTTAGCATTATTCTGAGGTTGGATAATGGGAAGGCCCATGCTAAGTATTCATGGCACCACCCAAAGATGCATAGGCTAGATGGGATAAAAGAAAGGGAGGCTTGTTGCTTGCTGCTCAATACCTCCTGCCTAATCTACATGAACTCTCTCCTCTTTGATGCCCTCTGCAATGCCATCCTGCCTTGGAGTCTGTCAAATACGGACTGAAGCCTCTATAAACTGTGAGCCAAAATAAATCTTTCCTCCTGTAACTTTTGTTGTTGAGTATTGTCTCAGCAATGAAAAAAGTAACTAAGATTTTGGAGATTGTCAAAGTATGCTCAGGGCTGGGAAGATAGCTCAGTAGAATAACTGCTTGCCTGGCAAGCACAGGGTACCACAATCCCCAGTACTGCAAAAAAAAAGTATGCTACATAGAAAAAGCCATATATGGGGTTCAACAACTCCTTGGTAGTATCTCACTAAGTTCAAAAGGTCAAAGTCTTCATTCACACAAAAGGTTTGTTTGAAAAAATAAAGCATATGACTCAGATTTCCATAGCTATCTCAGCTGAAAACAAGAATAGACATTATATGGGAAATATGTGTCAAGAGTTTCATTGCAGAGGGTGAATATCTGTAACACTGAGGAAGACCCACAAGGTTCTTAAAAATGGTATAAACACAAAAGAGTCTTCTATATTGGACAGAAAAGTATGGAGAGAACATACAATGAAAGAAGGCTGTTGGACCTTCACAGTTCTACAGTCAGAAAACAGACTGATGAAAGACAGCTGCAAAAACACATGAACTTCATGAAGAGGGTAATATGATTTTGAGGGTGAAAACACAAACATAGAGGACACAGCTGCATGCCCCGGAGTTGAATTTCCATCTTTGACATAGAATTGAATTTCTCTAGGTGGATGTTTGAAACCGGTTGGTAATTCCTTTTATTTTCTGTTCCATTTTCCCCCTCTTGACCTAGAATATGTATAACTTGCATCATGTCTGCTACTATACTTTACGTGTAAAGTGTGCAGAAAGAGAAGAAAGAAGGAAGGAAAGGTAGGAGGGAAGGAAAGAGGGAGGGACAAAAGGTGGAAGGGAGACATCCAGTGATGGAAAGGAACTTTGCCCTGAAACCATCATGCTCACAGTATCACCAATATGTGATTCAAGTACCAAGATTTGGAACTTCTGAGTTGATGACATTTAGTTGAAATTTTATGCTCTCAGTTAACACAATAATAGGATGACACTGTAGTGATGTGGGGATGTGAGGCACGTTTCACATACACAAAGTAAATCTTAGGAGATCAGAAGACACATTATGGTAAACAAAATAACAGTCCTCCAAAGATGTTATGATTCAATCCTTGAAGCTTGTGACTGTTAGGTCAGATAGCAAGGGGTAATTAAAGACTGCAGATGGAATTAAGGTTACTCATTAGCTGATCGGAAAACAGGAAGATTATCCTGAACAATGAGATCACAGGGGTCTTTCAAAATGAGAGTGGTACAGAAGAGTCAGAATTAATGGGTTTGTAATGACAAGTGGCAAGTCACCAGAATGACACAATCTGAGGAAAACTCAACCCATCATTGCTACTCTAAAGTTGGAGGAATATGAATTTGGGCCAAGCAATGCTGGCAGCTTCCAGAAATTGGAAAGTGAAATCTACACCAGACTTCCAAACTACAGAATCCTAGATTGTAAATTAATATTGTTTTAAGCCACTACATTTGTGAAAAATTGTTACAATAAAGATCCTTCCTATTTTTCATACATTGGAGTTGAACCTTACTCTATTTTTTTAGACTGATCCCCCAGAAGCTCAGATTTATTAGTCAAATTCAAGTGCATTGATTCACAAACCTTACACTATTTCCCATAAAAAAGTGTGAAATATATCATGGCTTCCCCATGAACTAATTCATTATATGCAGCTTGGCACATAGTTTAGAAATTGTGATTTTAGGACAAAGGTCAGCAAACTACAGCTACAGCCTGGAGGCAAATCCTACAAATTGCCTGCTTTTGTGAACAAAATTGTACCATACACAACCATTCTCATTTCTTTACTTACTATCATATTGTTACTGTCTGCTTTTATACTATGGCAGAATTAAGTGTTTGTGAAAGAGACCATATGGCCTCAAAGGTCAAATATTTACTTTCAGGTCCTTCTTAGAAAGTGGATTTGGTCCTACTCTAGCCATCTAACTTGATTTCTCACTCCAATTACCTTCTTTTGTCCATGATCTCATAGTGACAACATCCTGAATTCCTGTTACTACCTTAGGTCATGCTATAACTCCATCCTGGAATTCCTTTTCTCCTTCTCTCTAAACTTGTATCATTTAAGGTATACATAAAGTCATCCTTTTACATAAAACCTGTCCTGTTCTATAAGGGCATTTTTTTCTATAGTTGCCTGTTAAGTTCTGAATGATGAGAGTTATTTATTACTGTCTAACTTTTTTCACATATGTGACAATCTATTATCAGATGAGATCAGTTGCATTCAGGATGGTATGGCCATAGGCCAATCTATTATCAGAAAGAAATCAACTGTGTCCTGAATTTCTCTGGAACATTCTACAAGGGCTAGCTACTATATTATGACCAGTGAAGTACTCAACTAATATGTATTTCTTAAGATAAAGTTCATGGTAAAGATGTTTTAAGATTGAGCCTTCAGAGTTAAAGCTGAAATCTGATATCGCTAAGTGATGAAAATGTTAACATAGATGATTTATTTATAGATACTCAAGCACTATGAGAGCTGGCATCTATTATTAGAGTGTTGATATTTACATTACATGTTGGATTTGTCTGTGACAGAAGACAATCTTATTAAATACTCTCAAATTCCAAAATTTTTATCTAACTAGCCTTTCATTTTATGAAAAAAAATTTAGTACAAAATAGCAATAGGAAAAAAAATTAAAAATAAAAAAAATTTAAAAATAGCAACAGGGATGGGGTTATAGCTTGGAGGTACAGTGCATTGCTCAACATATGCATGCCTCTGGGTTCAATTCCCAGAATCAAAAGGAGGTGGGGCAATAATATCACACTTTAGTAAGAATTATGAAAATTTATCATCTCAAAAGAATACATCAAGGTAGCACATTAGTTCTTTATCTTCAATAAACTGTATAACAGAATAAGCTTCTTAACAGAAATTCCGTATGTGTAACTGAATAAAATATTAAAGTATCTCTTTTTAGATAAATGGAAATGAACTCCAACGTATCATATGAAAACTAGACATCAAAACCAAGTGTCTAATGTGTCCAGAATTTGAAATGTAGACATGAGGCTATAGGGTTGCAAGGATGATACCGAAACATGTGAAATAATTTGTAATATCTAGCATTTAAATTTCAACAAATTTTATTAGGTAAACATCAGAAATTCACGACTTTTGCTCAAGAGAAAGAGAATAACATGGATCTGAGACTCCTCTTAAGTCAAAGTCAGAGTCCCTAGTCTCCCTAGACCACTGTCTGCAACTCCTGCTGACCGTGGGCTGCGCAGGAAGCACTAGGGGAGAACCGAACGCCCCATGATGGAGACTGCCCAGGCTGTCAGAACCTGAATCGACCCAGAGCGCAGGCCCAGCATGGAATCATTCAGCAGAACTCCCTGCAAAGAGACTAGAGGCAAGACCTACCCAGATGATTCAGGAGCAAAACATCATGCCAGAGTGGCACAAAGGGTTCACCTGCAAAGCAGTAGCAGGAAAAAGTGGAGCACAGCAGCCAGATCCAAGCCACACCCAACTAGAGGAGTCAGAACTTACTAGATCAGTAACTGGTGCTAAAGTAGTAACTCTATCTAAGCTCTGCCCCAAAGGTCAGAAATCAGTGGTCTACAAAACAACAGAGAAGGAACAAAAACTAGTCTCAGGCCCCAAGTCCATGGCGTACAAATGCAGAAGACAACAGCATAAAGAAAATTCAAAATCACACACCTGTAATCTCTGAAATAAGCATTGGAAGTAAAGAAACAATGGCAGAAAGGTATAGAAGAGTTCAGATCAGAAATAACTTCTGAAAGAAAAAACATAGCCATAACTATAATCAAACAAGTACTAAGTGCTCCTAATGAAAACAATGATAAAAAAAAATACAGCAGAATATAAAAATGATGGAACCCCTTAATAAGCAATATAGGAAAGAAATAGAATGTATGAACCAGATTCAAAGTGATACACAGGAAATTAAAACCTCAATGACCAGCCCCAGAGACTGGCCTGAGACAGCATGGCCAACTCCAGCAGCTCCTCGATCCCGCCCATGTCCAACCAGCCCCAGAGACTGGGCCGAGACAGTGCGGCTGATTCTGCCATCTTCCTGGATCCTCCCCATGCCGCCCAGCCAGAGGGACTGGCATGAGACAGAGGCCTCCTTGTTCCCAGCCCGAGCTCTCCCAGTGAGTGGGAATTTGCATGACTCACCAGGCTTCCCAGATCAGTGAGTATGTGGTGAGTCTGAGGGAGAGCCTTTGGCTACTTCCCATGTGTGCTACCAGGATCCCCACCCCGAAGCCCTCTAAGCCAAAGCAGGCCTAAAACCTCAGAACCCACTCACTAGCACCTCCACAGATACCCTGCCCTGAAGCTCACTGAGCGAGTGGAAATTTCCCCGACTCCTTGGGCATCAAATTTCAGTGAGTGTAGAACTCCAGGCCTGCTGTGCTGGAGAGACATTTCCCAGGGATTCCCTGCCCTTCCAACCCCCCATGGCTTGGTGAGAGATCGAGGCCCACTGCGCCACAGAAACATTTCCTAGCAATTGTCGGTCCCACCACACAGCCCCAGATCCAGTGCAGGTCGGCCTGGAGAGAAAACTCCAAACCTGCCACACTGGAGGGACATTTATCAGTGATTCCCCGGTCCCGCCCCATGGCCCAAAACCCGGTGCAGCCTGGCCTGTGAGTGAGGGCTCCAGGCCCCCTGCACCAGAGGGACCTTTCCCAGCCTTCTCGGGTTCTTGCCCGTAGACCCGGACCCAGCACAGCCTACCCGGTAAATAAGATCATCCATTGGTCTTGCTCTATCTAGGTCTTAACCATCCAGCAGAAAAGTATAAAAATTAAGTATACACCATGTGGCCATAATAATAAGTTGAGCTGTACATGGCTATGGTCGACAACTTCTCCGGATAACTCACTATTGTTGTGGAATGCTGGACTGTGTTGGATTGTGTTGTCTAGTTCAGGCACCTAAATTAGTTGAATGAAAATGGAGTGCCCATCTTTGACAGGTGTAGACAAAGGAAGGGGCATAGAAATTATGAATCATGATATGTGTATATGGTCAGTACAGTTGGGATAGATAACGCCATGCTACATAATTCTATGAGAGGCAAAATTTACACTAATGGTGGTTGGATAGGATATTATGTCGGTTTCTAGTACTATGGACAACCACTAGGAAAATAACAAGGTAGAAAGTATTAAGTACTGAATCTTTGATGTAATTCAGGTATATAAAATATATATGCAACCAGCTACACTTTCTTAATTTAGTGATAAGAGACATACGCTATAATGTCTGTAAGTATAATATCATGTATGCAACTTGTATGATACCAAAACATTATGAAAACAGTTTGCAATGTATTAATTTACCAAATCCATCTTGTCAAGGTGTCTTAAACTGTGTCATTGATATTTGTACTTCAATAAAATAAAAGTACATAAATAAAACCTCAATCACAAGCTGGAAAATTCGTTTGAGTGAAAGTGAAAATAGACTTTCTGGCCTTTTATTTATTTATTTTTTTTAGTGGAACTGGAGATTGAACTCAGGCCCTTGTGCTTGCCAAGCAAGCATTTATTCTAGAATACTGAGCCATCTCCCCGTCCCCAACTTTCTGACCTTAAAGACACCATTGCACCTAGTGAAAAAGTAAGCAAAGGTCTCTTAAAAACAACTAGGATGCAGGAAAAAATAATTCAACACCTGCAAGACAATGTAACAAACAGTTAACAATGTGTGAGAATAATAGGCATCAATGAGAAGGAAGGAGTCAATACAAATGATATAAAAAGAATATGGGCAGAAGTAGTAGCAGAAAACGTCCCAAATATGGGGCAGAAATCTGAAATTCATGTCAGTGAAGCTATAGATCTCCAAACAACATCAACCGAATTAAAACCACTCCCAGACATAGAATAATCAAGATCCCAGAAATTCAGCACAGGAACACTATACTAAAGCTACTAAAAAAAGAAACAGATCACATTTAAAGGAAAACCCATCAGAATAATGGCAGATTTGTCTTCATAAACCATCAAGGCAAGAAGGGCATGGAGCAGAGTACTTCAAGTCTTGCAAGAAAACAAATTCTAACCAAGACTGATACACCCTGCAAAACTCTCTTTCAAGCACAACGGAGAAATAAAATACTTCCATGACAAAGAACTACTAAAGAATTTCATGATGACAAAGCCAAGCCTACACAGACTACTAAATGATGTTCTAGAGAGGGAGCAAAATGATCACAACCCCATGCACGAGAATGGAAAGAACCCATCTAATAGGGAAAACAAACACAGGAGAATAAGAGGTATACAATAGTCTTTCAGTTATTCTTCTGTATACAGCAGCATAATAATTCCATCAGCACACTCTACAAATGGACTTCTCTTACATATATATATATATATATATATGGGTCATGATTTGATATGGATCTACAGGGTAGATTTCAAGGAAATATCTGTAGCTGAGCCCCAGAAGTGACATCTGGCCACCAGTAAGTGTCATAGTCATTATCCATGTCCACAACACACTAGAACTTTATGCGATATCCTATCCCCAAACTGTTAGAAGTGATGGTCATTTATTTGTCATTCTAGCATAGATCTTTATGTTTTATTCTTAGTACTTCTTTACTATCATGAAAACTTTTTCTAAGTTCAATTGTTTTGAAACATTTAATTTTAATTAATTAGTACTTAATTTTCTGAATATTGCTTAATCTTAATTTTTGTTTTAAGATTTTTATTATATCTTTGAATTACAATATATCTACGAAGTTGAAAAGGAAAAAGTCCTCCCAAAATCATTTCTGGAGGCAAGTATAATACTCATTCCAAAACCAGGTAAAGATGCAACCAAAAAGGAGAACTACAGGCCAATCTCCCTCATGAACATAGATGCAAAAATACTCAACAAAATCCTGGCAAATAGAATACAGCAAATCATCAAGAAGATCATACACCATGACCA
>PVKA01027152.1:0-30852 GCA_004027165.1 Ctenomys sociabilis
CAACTTGTTAAATGTAATTGTTAAAAATCTGCCACCCTTTTTGTAGCCCGCTTCAGAATTTTGCATACACTGAGAACTTCAAAGTGCAGAGTGCTGGGCTGTGCAGCCACCTCAGTCACCAGGCGCTGCCCACTGCAGGGGAGGACAAGGGCCAGGCGGCTGAGGGGCTTGCTGCCATGGGCTGGGCTGTCATAGGCTGCACTCCAGGCCTGTGACTTCGCAGTGGACAGTGGCTGTGTCTCTACGGCAGGTCTTACATGCTTGAGTCTGGCACACTGTCTTCCCTGTGGAAGCTGCTGTTGGCAAGCAACAGGCTCAGGGAGGCAGCCTGTCAGCTCAGGCTAAAGTGGGTCCTACTGTCTTCAAAGGACAAAGAAAAACCGTGATGGCGAGGAGAGGAGAGCAGGGAGTGGCTGGCGCTGGGCACGAGCATGAGGATCGGTGTAGCCTCAGGTGAAGGTGGGAGGCTGATGGCTACAGCTGCAGCCCTTCCAGAGGCTTCCGAAGAAATCACAAGCAGGGCTCCCGCGTGATCGCGCTGGCATATCCACGCCCCACGCAGACACCTGCACCCTGTTCCCTGCAACCCCATCACATGGCCAAGGTGTGGGAAAGCCTGCATGTCCAGCAATGGACAAACCAAAACAGAAACAGTGTCTGTATGCACACAGTGAGCATCACTTGCCCCTAAGGAAGAGCGAGTCTTGCCATTTGCCACAAGGTGGGCCACCCTGGCCAGTGCTGTCCCAAGTGAGGCGGGGCAGGCGCAGAAAGCAAGCATTGCGTGATAGGACCTGTGCGTGGGCTCTAATATGAAGAGTTACAGAAAGCTCAGGAGTTACAATGTCAACCCTGAAGCACTTGTATATGCTCCGTGAGAGGCTCATTTAGCCCAGTAAAGTACGAGCCTTCCAGGGAACTTTCCTGAGTTATTTCTAGTGACATTTCCTATGGGAAAATTCACTTGGTACTTGTCAGTTCTGGAACTCATTATGAGCTCCAGGACAATTTCTGGAGGAGAACCAAGGTATGATTGTAACTAAAAGGGAAAATGCAGCCCTAGTAGGACTGATAACAAACTTGAACTGACACCCTCAAGTTCAAAGTGATTTAGACAGCACCTTCCATGCTTAGATCTGAACATAAGGCCTGAGAGTCAAGGAAGGGAATACCAGTTTCCTGCACACCGAAAGCCACTTTCTCAACATCGGCAGACATGCAGCCTCCTTGGTGGCGGGCCAGCCTCTCTGGTTGGCAGGCTCCAACCAGCATCCCTGCCTAATGAAGGAAGGGTGGTAACCATGCCTGTGCTCCACACTTCCTGCCAGGCAGAGTCTGAGAGGCTCTGGGGGACCATATTTTCTCCACCTTACAAGTAAAATTCTCTGAGACTCAAGAGCAAAACCATTGCCATTTATCGATGGAGTCCAGATTTATATTTCCTCTCATTCATGTCTGGATTGTAGAATATGATCCTTTTTCCATGAGGAACAAGATGAACCTTCCTTTAATGTTGGATGTCCTCATGGCTTATAATTTAAGAAAATATGCAGGGCCGTGACAGTGTCTGGCTCCCTGGTTGACAGAACTCATTCAAGACAATGTCTTTGGGGCCAGCTTGAAGTAGGATGGGAAGTCACAATGTGTCTGTCGCCAGTGTCCTTTCCTTATCTCTCTTGGTTCACTTCTTTCTTGCCCTGTGGGTCTCTGTGTTGTGCAGGTCATATTTCCTGTGCACTGCAGAAAGAGGCCCTCCTGGAGATGGGGACTTGACTGTGCTATGGTGGTCAAGCCAACTCGGCTGTCTCTCTTTTTTCTTCTCAGCTGGATTTCCTTGTGTCTCTTCCTGTCACTGTTTTCCATAAAGTAGACTAGAAGTCTACAGTGGGCTATTTCAGTTTGGACCCTTCACTGAGGGGAGGACAAAACTTGGACAGCCCAGAATTGAGATTTTGCAAAGCAAGAAAGGAGAGGGTTTGTTTACTAATTGGGTACAGAAGCCCATAGAGACATGGAGAAGTGATCAGATCTGGCAAGCATAATGATGGAATCATCGAATGGAGCCTGGAAAGTCAACTGCTGGATGAGAAGATACGTTATTAGGAACTCTCAATACACGCAAGTGAGAGAATGATGGAGGGACAGGAACTGGAGGCCTCTGAGGAGCAGGCCGAAGCAGTGAGGATGAGTGGAGCCCTGCAGGAGAATGCAAATGGCAAGGAAGGCCAAAGGGAGAGTGCTCAGGGGGGGCCTCATGCCATGAGATTTAGCAGCAGGGAGAGGCTGAGCAGGGACGTAAGAGACAGCAGTTGAGAGGTGCTGGGTCTGGCACCATGCAATGTCACTGAGACCAAAAGAGAGTAAGTAGTTTTTAATAAAAGAGTGTCCAGTAAGTGACAGAGATCAATATGATGACCAGGAAAGGGCTGGTGTCACTCATTCACTCCGTGGTGTGTAACTGAGCAGCTGTGCCAGGCTGGATACAAAAAGGGGCCTTGGATGCTGGAGAGGCAAAAAGATAGGAAAACAGGGGCCTATGATGGGAAGGTGGCTGGGAGTGGATGGGTGCAGCATGGGTGGGGAAGGCCAGGAGAGATGGCACAGAGGGAGGGGAGCTGGTCCTGCAGCTGGTAGGAGGTGCTGGTGGGGTCAGGAGTCAGAGGGTGCAGTTGCCAGTCCTGAGGGGCCTCTGTGGCTGCAGTGATGCACAACAGGGTGCTCTGGTTGACCTCATACTTGCTGTGTGGTGAGCAGCTTGGAAGGAAAAGAGTGAGAAGAGAGTTAGGAGGAGACGCTATGGTGGTGCTTGGGGAAGAGTGGCTGGGAAGAGCAGCAAATGTTTCCAACATGTAACTCTAGAGTATCTTCAAGTGCATGTCCTGAAGGCTGGAAAAATATTACAGAGCCCCTAGAATTCCAAACAGAGCATTTGGGGATGTGGCAGTGGGGTAGGAAGTCTTAGGGCAAGAGTTCTATCTGGCTTAGGGCCCAGCCGCTCAGATATCCGATGGATATGAAGGGCTAAGGTCAACAGTGCAGTTCTAACAATGAACGGCCTGGTCCAGGGCAGCCAGTGTCCAGCCAATCTACTTCTTTTTTTTTTGTCTTTTTTAGACAGGGTCTCACTATGCAGTTCAGGCTGGCCTTAAGCTCACTTTGTAGCCCAGGCTGGTCTCGAACTCACAACAGTCCTCCTGCCTCAGCCTCCCAAGTGCTGGGATTACAGGCCTGTGCCACCACGCCCAGCTCCAATCTACCTCATGATGAGCATCTCAAACCTAGAAGAGGCTGGGGTCATCCAGGACATCTTGAAGATGCCATGTGTGAGAGGGCCATGGCCAGAGAGGCAGGGCTGGGCACAGAGTGGAGATGAAGGGCTAAAGCAGCTCTCACTGGGCTTTCCAGCACTGTCCCCTGCAGGAAAATCAACTTGAATGGGATGGCCCTGGTGCCTTCTCTTGCTGGACACATGGAGGAGAGTGATGGAGCTCTATGTGGGCTCAGGCTCCAGAGCTGCTCCTGCCCCCGGGACACCTTGAGCCAGCAAGCACCCAGGCCTGGCCTCTGGGCTACCCAGAGTCAGGTGGGCCTCTGCAGCCGCT
Source organism: Ctenomys sociabilis (assembly GCA_004027165.1). Taxonomy (NCBI): domain Eukaryota; kingdom Metazoa; phylum Chordata; class Mammalia; order Rodentia; family Ctenomyidae; genus Ctenomys; species Ctenomys sociabilis. The sequence goes on from PVKA01027152.1 coordinate 3,603, forward strand.
ATGCTTATAAACTTAGGCCCTGGCCACTCAGGCTCCAGATGGTTTCTAGGCCAATGTGGCACTCACAGCTTCTGGGCCAGCATGCGTGGGCTCAGCCTCCTCTGGATGCCCTGTGGTCAGGGTTTCAGCTCCCGAGCAATGTGAATGGACAGGGTCTTCACTCTGGTCATGGGAGCTCTGCTCAGTTCTCACCTGCTGGCCGCTTGGCCGAGGCCATCCCAGGAAGTCTTCCAAAGCGAGGGCTTTGTGTGGGGCTGAGGCCTGTTCCCATGGGTTTCTGAGGGCAACTCACTCCCCTAGGATGCAGTCTTCATAGAACCGAGGATTAGAGTCAAATAGGAACAGCTGCTGGATGGCAAGTACATTGCTGGAATTTCCTACTTTCAAGTGATGGTTCTCACAACTTTGTCCAAATGTAGTGGAGTCTGCAGGAGTCTCTTGCCAGGCCTGAGGTCTGGTCATGCTACATGATTTACTTCATCTTTAGGCTTCTTCCAGATAACATTATTAGAATAAGTGTCTGTGTGAGCTTCATGTTTTCCTTGATGGCAGTTAAATTGGGCGGAATTATTTCACAGTGAAACCCTCTTAGGTTAAATGAAGGTTACTCCTAAATTTGAGATTTCATCCTGCCAATTAACAGTTTCATTAACAGCTTATTCAAATGACTGGCCAATGTTAAGAGTGCAGTAATACTTGAGTCTAAGAAGAAAGTAATGAACACCTTATTGCAGGTAAAAACTAAATTTTGCAAGAATCTAATTTTAAATAATATTTCAGCAGAACTTAAAAAATAATATTTTACAAATATTACAGAAGCACTAATGTAATCAAAAGAAAAATCTTACATAATTCTAGTCTCCAAGATCCCTATTTATTTTTATTTTTCTATGTATTTCTCCAGCTGACATATTTTACATTATTGTTATAATGCAATGCCTACTTTATTGGTACAATATTCTCACAATTTCTTCATGCATTAGGTTTTATAGTAGTAATTTTAATGTTTATGAAGGACTCCACTGAGTGAATGTGCCTGAGGTGTTCTGCAGGCCTGAGGCAGGCTGCTACAAGTTTCACTGGATTTCTACAAGCTTCACTCCAGCTTCTCCTGCATTCCCCAACTGCATCATACATACCAAGCATGACTCTTGTCCCTTCCACTTGGAGCCTCATGTCCAAGGCAGACCTGCAGCTTTCCCAACTTCAGTCTCTGAATTCTAGAGACAGCGTGCCCAGGTCTGGTTCAGCTTGAAATTGGAGTGGTGCATGTGGTAGGACAAAGAGGCAAAGGCACTGTTCTTTCAGTGAGCGGGAATTCTGCAATCCCTGATGTCTAATTTCATCCATAGTTTTATTCACTCATTTTAGTCATTTTCTCATGGGTGAGACACAATACCTGATGCCCACAACTTAGAGGAGGAGCTCAGGTTGGTTCATGTTTTCAGTCCACGGTCAGCTGGATCCAAAGAAGAAACACCATGGCAGACAGGCATGGAAGAGGAAAAGCACTCGCCTCACAGGGGCCAGGAAGCAGGGGGAGGAGGGAGGTCAGCCCTCCCAGGGCACATCCCCAGTCTGACACCTCCTTGGGCCAGGTCTTCCCTTCCAATGGTGAGTCAGCTCTGCATCCCATGACCCAAATCCTGCCCAACATAGAAAGCCTTGGAGGCCATTTTAGGTCTGCACTACATGCCCTCCTTGCCTGTCACAGAAGGGTTAGGAGTCTGGCAACATCAGGATGGAGCTTGCAGCAGTCCTGAGCGAGGGCCACATGAAGTTCCCAGGTCACTCACTGCCTTTAATGTCTGTTTTACTCTTGCTACATCAAGTGACTGAAAGGTTAAGATCTTGAGTCTTTGAAAAATTATTATTCTTATAGAATAGTACAGCTAATGGTACAATTTTTCTAATGTAGATGGTTCCTGATCTGCTTAAATTTTATTTGCATGCAGTTCTTTCTCAAAATTATTTAATTTATCCTCAGATTGCCTATTAGAATAATTGGAAAGATTTTATCCTCTACAAAGTTATTTTGTGCTATTTTTAATATATATGAATATATATATATATATATATATATATTTTTTTTTTTTTTTTTTCCCCTCATACCTTCCCAAGACAGAGGGATTCAACAGTAGTTAGCAGGACCTTCTCCTAACATGTAAAAACCATGCCCTCCAATGGGTGAACAAAGTAAAGAGTAGGAACCTAGCAATCAGCTGAGTAAGCTTCTGGAGAACTGTAAGGGGTGAAGTCTTCCAAATTCAGAGTGATGTGTCTTCAGCTTCCTTAAGGGTGGTTTTTGTGGTTAAGCATTTCTGAGGGTGATGCTGTATTTGTCACTTGGAAAAATTGCATTTTCAGATACTGTTCGTCTTGAAATAAAGATTTATGTTTTACTTATAAATTAATTCTGAATAGATGGTTTAGTTGAAATGAATGGGATGCAAGTCCGTCCTAAAGTCCCTTTCTGCCTGTTTCCACACTTCCGGCCCGGCTAGACGTCATGCCCGGTGATGAGGCGCCCTGTGTGTGACTTGGAGTTGATGCTGAATTTGGAGTTTCCTTGTACTGCCCAAAGATGATGATTTTCAGTAAACTTTTGTTAATGTTTGCTAATGAGTATGTTAATTTTTCTTCTCACTGGATTATCCAAAGCCATCATTTTCACCAATTATAAAAAATTAGAGTACTTAAAACTTATAAATTATGACTAACGGCTATATTCTATTCTTCAGAGAGGACTATGGCAACATGCTTTCCAATTTCCCCACCAGAACTGGCCTCCCAATTCATTTCCCATGCGTGACTATGGGGAAGCCACTACAGGAGAAGGAGCTATGTGGGGACAGACAGAATGGCCCTACAAAGCAAGACCTGAGGCATCCTGGGGCCTCCGTGCAGACTCTGGAGTCTCTGATTTTTTAGAAGCGCAGAGTGTCAGGGTGACCAGGGATCTTAGCAGCTGTGGGGTCCAGTGTGGTGGCATGGTAGACGGAGTCCCTTGTCTTCGAGAGCCAGGGTGCTCATAAGGGTAGGAGAGTCACCCGGAGAAACTTTATCTTCCAAAACGTTGTGCTAGGATGGGGCTCCACAGGCTCTGCTGTCTGTCTTGTCTTCTGGGGCACCCCTTGGAGTATCCTCATAGTGGCTTCTTACAATCCTGTGCTTCAGGTGCATCCATACTGCATTCCAAGTAGAAAGAAGATAGGCGGAAGCTGTGGCCACAACCTCCTCCTCAAGATGCCAGAATTCATTTATGTTTAATTATAGAAGCTAACTTCATGAAGTCACTGATTGGCATGTGACCCAAACTGATGTCAGAGCAGTTATCTTCTGCTTAGTGCTTACCTTTGCTTACACTTCAAATATTTCAATATTATATTTGTAAGGTAAATCAGAAGTTAGGAAAGAAAGAAAGAAAAAGTAATTGTCCCTGAGCATATGTGCCTATTCTATCCAAGATGGTGTCTCTCTTGGAGTTTCACCCAGATTCTGTATGGCCTGGTGTTATGTGTAAAATAGGGTAACTGTTTTAGTTCTGATTAATAGATCTGTTCTGCTTTAATATATCACTTGTGCAGTTTTATAACATAATCTAGAAAACTAAGGGACCAGGGCAACTAGAAGTAGCCATGCATATTGAATTCAAGACAGTGCACAGAGTGCAGGACTGTCACGAAGCCCCAAGACACAAGGACAGGTTAGGATCTGAAGGGGGTAGAGGTGACAGCAGGCAGCTTTTGGCATAGGGGACATAAAGACCATGAAGACCATGAGCGCCTAGCAATTTGCTCCTTCAGGGCAGTGCTGGCTCCCGGGGAGTGAGGTGCCTCTCAGTGTGCCACAGAGTCCCAACCATAGGACGGATCCCGGGACAGTGGCTGCTGTGTGCCACGGGACAGCCATGTGGCTGGTGTGGAACACCATGTGGCAGGGAAGTAGCAAGCAGACACTGTTCCTCACCTTGTGCATGTGTGCTCTTGCTGACGTCTCAGTAGAGCTGAGTCTCAGAATTCACCTGAGTGTCACCCAAAATTAGTTACTTGTTCTTTTGTCGCTGAGAAGTATGATAGCCTCAGAGAACATTTCCACCAGGCTGGCTGATGTAAGGAATTTTAGTGCTTCCCATGGTCAGCTTTTATTTTCTAGAAAATTTGACCTGAGTTCAATCCCCAGTTTGCCCACACACAAACACAAAAAGATAAATAAAAATAATTTTAAAAAATTTGATTATGGGCAATTGCCCACTTCCTGATAACTCTGGATAAACCACTTGCTGATTTATAGATTCCAGCGTTGATAAAATTGACGCCCCTTACTGGACATAGCTCGAAGGGTGGTTTGAAAGGAAGTGAGCCAGGCGCCTTCCTCCCGTTAGCCACCTGCTCCCTCGAAGCCATTGCCAGCCAGCACTGAGTTTGGGTCAGTTTCCAGAATGTGTGTTTGAGGAAGCAGCTGCTCATAATTGGGCTGTCCATCTGGTCGTGCAGAGACAGAGCCTGGAGCTCTCACTGCCCTGAGGTTTATCACACGGGAGTGCGTGATATCCAGGACAGACACAGGGAGGCTGCCACGAAGAGGGGCAAATGTGGCCTGCCCTTGGGTGAACGGAACCTGGCCTTCCCTCTCTGACGTTGTCCTGACACCCTGGGTGTCAGCTTGCAGAGGGTGGGGGATGTTGTCAGGAGATAGCTGCACTTCGCTTTTGTCTTTGCCCACCCACTTCACAAGAGAAGGAACGGCCCACAGAACACAAAACTACTATCGAGTCAGGTTTTCACATTTATCTGGGATGTTGCTTTTTAGTCTCAAATTCCAAGAATTTAGTAAGCTTTGGCTTTTCTGCCAGTTTCATTGACTAATAACATTTACAACCAGCCTACCCTTTCCCCCTGACATTTGAAGACCATTTAACTACTGAAAATGAAATTTTCTTATTTGAAAAAAGAGGACATTTATGTTTTCTACTGAATTAAATTTCTACTGAATTAAAAAAAACAGAGCACTGAATTGATTACTGATATTCTAGGATGCAGATCCCTCCCATGCCCACTCTTACTTTTCCATTCAGTCATGTTTATAATCTAAAATCCAAAGCATTTATGCAGTCTCGTATCTGGAACTCAGCTGTCTAAAGCAGCTGCAGCTGTCTATTTGTTTCACTAGCTAATAATGACAAGTTAGCAAATTGTGCTCCGTATCTTGTGTACATTATTAAAAAGAAAAGGAAAGAAAAACCCTTGACTAGAACTAAAACTGAGTCTGCCCCAGAAAGGGATTGGATCTTAACAGTTTTGTAATTGTCTCTGGCTCAGGGAGGTTGCAAAACAGTTGGGGAACTCTCACACACCCACATATCAAACGAACTCCCTTTGCCAAGTTCTTAAAGATTTTCTTTCTTTTTTTTTTTTCTTTCATTCATTTTCTTTAAAAAAAACTTCTCACTGTTAACTGGTAGTTTCTGAAAGAAAGAATCTTAGTAACCTACTCAACAAGGTTTAGAATAACTTTAAGTAAAAGCCATCTAAAATAAAAAAATTATATATATGATAGTTAATTGTACTACTAATTTCTATTAGTTTATTGAAAGGAACAGTTAATGCTTATATTCTTGATCAGTTTTGCATGCCTGTATCTTACAATCTGAGGGCTACTTTGAAGATAACAATAAGCAAATAATCAGCATTGTTAAGTTTTATCTTGTTTTGAAATTCTGTATCATTTTTATTCTCTTTAAAATAAAAGTTTAAAAAGCAAAAAAAAGTACTCTTTCTAAGATCAAAATTTAAGTACTGATGTGTTAAATAATGTTTAAATGTAATCATGAAAAACTGAAAATCTGACCCTTTCTAGAGCTGCTGGGCGCCACACGGGAAAGTCACGCAGCTACTGTAGGTGCGCGCTCTCGAGCGTCACCAGGAATCACTTGCAAGGGATGCAAGGCAGCCTTTGCTTGACCCTCTCGTCCGCAGACAGAGCGCACATGTCGTGGCTGCCCCTGGGCCATGAGTAGCAAGGCTTCAGCTGTGGGTGGAAGCCATGTTGTATGGATCAAAAAATCTGCAGGATGCTAACAGTGTGCTGTGTTTCGCTGAGCAAAAGCAAACAGTAAAATTCAACTGGAATGAGAGAAAAAGCAATCCACTCTGGAAAACAGACTGAGGAGGGAGAACTGGAGAGCTCCAATGGGAAATCAGCTTTGTCGGCCATTCTGCCAGATGGAAGAATAATGAGCAGGTGGGCCAGATAACGCGTGCTGTCTTAAGCCCTTAGACTTCTAAAATTAGAAGGTTGCATGCGGCAGAGGAAAGCCAGCCCGGCACAGGTGGGGTCTGATAACCCTCCCTGGCACCTCCAGCTCTATGAAACAAACTGAAGAACTTTCATCCCATTCAGGACGGTGTTTTCCCTGGAACTTTCTGTGATGATGCAGGTGTTTGGTATGTGCACAAGCCAGCAGGCACGTGTGGCTGGTGTCACCAGTGGGCAGGACTTTTACTTCTACCTGATTTTACACATTTTAAGCTTCAGTGACACCGGATGAATGGCTGCCACATCCGGAGGCGTGGCCCTAGACGCTGAAAGCATGACAGAGATGCACGCACCATGCTGACTTCTTTCATCTTGCTTGAAATAGCTTATTTTGCCCCTTCATATAACGTAAGAGGGCACTGCCTGGACATGACACTGATTTCCACCCATTGTGTTCAACCGACCTTATGTTTCTAAATTCTCTATGAAAAGCTATTAGATTCTTACTTGGAGGAGTTATCAAGGTTGTAAAAGTAGAGGGGAAATGGTCTGGTGGTGCATGCTTGTAATCCCAGCACTCAGGAGGCTGAGGCAGGAGAGTCACTATGGGCTTGAGGCCAGCTTGGACTACAAAGTGAGTTCAATACCAGCCTGAAGTGCATAGTGAAACCCTGTATGAAAAAAAAAAAAGATTAGAGAGGGGAAAAATAAACAGTTCTTTATGTGCTAATTGCCCGAAAGAGAAAGAAATGGCTACAGCTGGACAAACCCCTCAGAATGCCCACAAGGCTCATGACTAAACTTCTTATAGTCTCATTTTTTTTTTAACCTTAGTTGCTTTTTTGCACTATGGCTTTTATAATCTGTAAACCATGAAGGATCTCTCCCTTATTTGCTCCAGGTGAATACTTCTTTTCCTTTCCTAATATGTCCTCTGCTCCATGTGACACAGCAGCCAAAGACACAGCATGGAGACCACTGAAATGGCCAGGGCCAGGTGCTCTGATCCTTTGCCCCTTTGCCTGCTGCCAGCTCACTTCCTTCCATCCAGGTTCCGTGCTGTTCCCTCACCCTGGGTCTCAGCCTCTGGTAAAGTTTCCCCGGGTCACTGCAATGCTGAGTTGCACAGACAAACATGACGACTGGCTCTGTAGGAAGCAGCACTCATTGGGTGCTAGTCTTGTGGAGAAAGGAACATGGTCAGCTCCTTCTCCATTTGTGTCCAGACTCAGCTTCTGATGGAGATATGCTTGTTTACCCTAAGCATGTCATTCATGTCTTCCCCAGCCTTGCCCCTAGTGCCTCCAGAAGACATGTAGAAATTGATAACAAGTTTCCTTTAAATTCATCCATCTCCGGGCAGAGGCAGTGTTCTTCTTGACCTTTTTAAGTGCCAGCTTGCTCCAGGGTCACTGAGCTGCAACTGTTAGTCCTGGGAGAAAGGAAGGATGGAAACAGCTCGGACAGACAGCAGGACTGAAACAAGCTGTCTTTAGTGGCGCTGCCAAGCTTATGGGCAAGGGAAACCATTGGAGAGCGAGCTAGCCGAAGATAAATCACCGCCGTATCCCTAGCATACGGCCCACTGCCCAACACCTCATCGGATTTCTGCACATGTTTGCTGATGAGCCCCAGAAAACACCTGGAATCTGGACCCATGTAATGAAAGTGGGTCCAGGAAATGCGGCAGACCAGAAACTGGTGGTGGGGGGAGTAGGACCAGACACTGAGGATTGGGATAAGGGGACGACACCCCTGGCCAGGGTTCAAGACAGCATAAGTGGGATCATGGGTGAATCAGGCTCCAGGCGGAGCCTGCAGACAGCCGGATGCAGGTGCGCCTCAAAGAGCCCCTCACAGGGAGCTGTCACCATGTGCCGCACACCACCAAGTGCTGCCACGCTGTGCAGTTTTTAGGGACCTCAGTGGACAGCACGCAGCTCGGTCTATCAAATGCTGTGGCCCCATCTCTGTCATCATAGAAGCTTTTAGTCTCTCTTATTATTTACTGTGTGGACCATTTTCTTGTTTGCTTTTTGCAACTATTGGAACATACATAAGTGGAGAGTTTAGACTGTGCACAGCGGGCATATGTAAATCCCAGAGGATGGGTTTTAAACTTTTGAGTTTAAACAACACGAAATGATTACTAGCTGTGGGATTATTAGCTTAACTCAGTAGTGACTACTTCTTTTTTTTTGTCTTTTTGGGACAGGGTCTCGCTATGTGGCTCAGGCTGGTCCCACATGTGCAGCCATCCTCCTGCCTCAGCCTTCCCAGTGCTGGGATTATAGGAGTATGACTTTTTCTGGATCACTGTAAAGTCTTGCTCTAGCACGACAAACAGCAAACTCTGGTGTCTTGCTCCCGATGCTGCACTGTCGCTGGGCCACGCCTTTCCATGGGGTTCTGGTTCGCTCCTAATGCAGCAGCTGTTGGACGAAGGCGAAACAGGCAGAAGCTGGGAAGCCGCTAGGATGTAGCCTGAGGAGAAGCCGCACAGTTGGTCACACGAAGGGTTGAGGAGGTCACAGGACTGCCCAAATTCAAGAGCGCTGCATACGGGGAGAAGTGGCATGGTCACGGGAAGTGCCGCGTTGTTATGTCCACTTTTGAAAAACAAACCCAGTAAAGTGAGGCTCAGCACCAGCTCCTTCTCGGCAAAGCCTCTATCGCAGGATTCTCCTGACATGTCCGGCAACAGACGAGTGCGTAGAGCATGTGGTACCCACACGCCAAGGAGTAAACTCCAGCGGTCTGTAGGAAAATAGATGAGCCTTGGGACTGTGGTGTTAGGGAAGCAAATCAGCCACACAAGCTTGGGTATTGCAAGGTCTCTCTTAGGAGAAGCTCCATGCATGAATAAAGAGCACAATAAAAGCCAGGTAAAGCTTTTAGGGAGATGGACCGTGTTTAAATGGGGAGCCCTGGGGGGGCAGTTAAGATGGAGGGTGAGGGTGGGAAGGAGACGGAGAAGAACGAAGCTGTCCGCACCAGCTCTCCATGTGTGAGCATGACATGAAACAGTCGAGGAGAAAGAAAAATAAATCCTGAGAAATACTGGTGGCCACGCGTGCTTTGCTATCCTTTCGTTTACCAATGCTACCGCTATGCAAAACAACAGCTGTGTGCTCTAGAAAGTGCTTTCCGGAAGATGAGGCGGAGCTTGCTCAGCAAATCTCACTTCAGAACCCAAGAAGGCCCCCAACCCGAGCCCTGAAACCTTGTCACTGTCCTGTCAGAGTGTTCCCATTCTGCTCCTCTCATTGCTGACGGGTTACCCCAGCCGCCTCGCCCTCCCGAGGCAGTCGGTAGCTAAGCCCAGGAGGAGGGCATCCCAGCGCGCGTGCTTGGTGCAGCCTCCGAAGAGCCTGGGCTCGCAGGGCGTTGATAGAGGGAAGCGCGGCGGTCCTTCAGGGAGACCATGAGCGCGTTGCCTGCTCCTTCGCTGATGTCCCGGAAGTGGGATTACACGGGCGCTCAGGGGTTGAATTTGATCCAGCCTGGATTCTGGCTGCTACAGGTGGAAGGCGGCTCAGATTAGAATACAGTCCCCTCTACACCTGTGAAGGGGAAGAGGCCCTTGGGGCAGCCAGGAATTCTAGGGTCTGCCCCTTTTTCCACCACACTTTCCCTCCTCTTTCTGCAGCCTAACCTCCTAGGTCCAGCTCTCTCTTTCCAGACCAAGAAGCATTATCAGCCCACACCCTAGTTTTTGAAGTTCAGTAAAGTGAGGGTTGAATTTTTTTTTTTTTTTTTTTTTTTTTTGGTAAATCCTCATAAATAATGAAACAAACTATAGCAATAAGAACTTTCATTTCCATTTCGTCCTAAGCATTTTAGACAGAAGGGAAGAAACATTGTATTTTCCACATCCTGGGAGGGGGAGCAAAGTAAATGGAAGGATTCTGAGTTAGAATTTTTTTCAGACATTCGATTGCCAGCTAATTGATCCTTGAAAAAAATGTGTGTGTCCCCGCACTTGATCAGAAAAGAAGAAAGTGTTGGTGTTAGGAGATCTTTCATATATCTCAACAAACTAGTCATTGGCTTAAAATCACCAACAAGAGTGATAGTAGCCGGGCGTGGTGGCGCATGCCTATAATCCCAGCACTAGGGAGGCTGAGGCAGGAGAATTGTTGTGAGTTCGAGACTAGCCTGAGGTACAAAGTGAACTTAAGGCCAGCCTGAACTGCATAGTGAGACCCTGTCTCAAAAAAAAAAAAAAAAAAAAAAAAAAAAAAAAAAAAAAAGAGTGGTAGTAATGTTAGTAAAATTTACACGCTGGATTCGTATTAGTTAATGGGGACAAACATCTCCGTTGCACATGTGATGAGGACGGTTGGAACTCCGTGCCTACACCGAGGGGAGCAGCAGCAGCCGCCCCGGGCTTAGGGGGGCCTGCTGGACCCTGGCTCTGTGGAGGTGGGCTCCGCCCCGAGCTGCCGTCTTTTCTGTGGTCTTGGTATCCCTTCCTTTTCTTTTCTTTTTTGTCTATTTTCTTCTCCCACCGCCGAGATAATTCGCAACAGATGATTTCTTTTTTTGTTTAAAAAAAAAAAAAATTCCAGGAGAAAGGTGGATGTAGCCCACATTACTTTCGATTGTGGAGCTTAAATAATCCTCCCGGGGTAGTTTTGGCTTATTAAAACTGAGTCTGTCCAGGACCGGGGGCTGAAGGAAGCGCGCGCCCATGGAAATGCCGCGTGCTCGCTACAGCTCCTGCTCTGTCCAGACTTTTAAAAGCTGCAGGGAAACAGGCACATTTAAAACTCACACTGAAAATATAGATGTAGCCTATAACTTAAAAAAAAAAATAGTACCTACCAAAGGACACCTGCATTTCATTCTTGAGTTTTCAATTAAAAATGAAACTATGTTTCACAGGTGAAAAAGTTATTTGATTTTTGGATACTATTTTGTTAGTTTATTTTTAACACACAAAGGTTGTGGGAGGTCTGCAAATGTGCCTTGTGCACAGGGAATCTCGGGGCTCTGAGCACCTTCCGCTCAAGATTCTACACAGCTTGAAGCGGCACCACATACTCACAACTAAGTGATCAAGATATTTGAAAAGAAATTTAAGATATTCAGAAAGGTACTCAAATTTGCTATAATGAATGAGCTACTGTGTGTTAACTAGTAAAAAAAGCGTATCATTTCATTTTTATTCCTTTGGCATCAGGGAATGAAGTCAGGCCCTGGTGCATGCCAGGCAGGTGTGTATGCCGCTGAGCTCTATCTCCCGCCTTCCTTTTCCTGTTTATTTTTGTCTTTTTGAAACAGGGTCTCGCTATGCACTTCAGGATGGTCTTGAGCTCACTTTGTAGCCCAGGCTGGTCTCAAATTTATAACAATCCTCCAGCCTCAGTCTCCCAAGTGCTGAAACCACAGATTTGCACTATCACGCCCAGCCTTGTTTCCTTTTTAAATGTAATTAAAATCACTTCACTTGTAAACTATGAAGCATCAGTGTTAGTCGGATAGTGTGAAGGAGCAGTGGAGGTCGGAGTTCAGATGCCTCAGGGGCTGTCTAGTTCCGCTGTGACTTGGAAGTATCATAGATTTATATTTTAGTGTTAACTATAAAATCATAGTTAATGTTTCATGTTAAGGACAGACCAAAATCAGCACATGAAAGCTTCAAAAACTTTAGGAAAGTTAACGTTAAGTACATTTGGCATATATATATATATAATTTTTTTTTTCGGCACTGGGGATTGAACTCAGGACCCCATGCTTGCAGGCAGGCACTTATTCTACTGAGCTATCTCTCCAGCCCTGGCCTATGTTAAATAACATTTTTATTAATTGCTTCTGACTATATAAAATACTAATATTTACAGGAAACCTGGCTACCTTCATAATTATGATAAAAGTACTAGGTATAATGTCAGAAGAGAATGCCTAGGAGGTAGCAGATGGCTCTGACAAAGTATTTCTCAAAATGGTCATGTAATGTATTTATTTTTAGCATTAAAGAAATTTAATGTTTGTTGGGTTTTTACATTTTGGCCAGTCAGGATTACACATGATCAAATTCAGGAGAACCACTACTGAATTTAAAGGACTGAAATGTGTCTTTTTTAGTAAACTATAAGACATTGACTGTCTTACAGTTTACTAAATAAGCTTTCTCTGAACTTTAGAATGAAATATGCTGCTTATGACAGAATTAGGTATTTGAGGTAGCAATTGAGTGCTTTGAAACCTCTGTGTCATACATAGAATATGTAAGAGTGATACATGTTGAACATTAAGAGGTATTTTCAGAGATCTGACTGACTTTTCTTGACAAAGTTAGCACCCTAGGGAAAGGTGCACTGGATGCAACTGAACAGGATAAGCAGCTGCAACCTAAAATTTGGCTTTTGATTTTCAATATTTACTTTGTTCCTGTAAAATTGGTCAATTAAAAAAAATTGGATGTTTTAAAAATAAAAAAGGAATCACTTCAGGGCCAGCCAGATAGCTTGGAAGAGTAAAATGCCTGCTTAGGCAGAGTGCAGTGGTCAGGGTTCGATCCCTGGAGAGCCATGCAGCCCCAGGCCCTGGGCACACTGAGTGGGTGCTTGAGACTGGCCGTGGTGTGTGCCTATAATCCCAGATCTTGGGAGGCTGAAAACAGAATCACTATGAGTCCCATCTATGTAGTGAGGCCCTGAGACCCTGTGCTAAATTCATGAAAAAAAAAAAGTCACTTCAGATGGCTCAGTCAACCCCTTGGGCCATGCCCTCCTCAGACCCCTCTGGTCCCCTCAGCGCCTCTGTGACCCCTACAGCACTGGCAGGAAAGTTGGTTCCCTCTGAGCCTTGGGCAAATCACTGTGCATTAGCAGTAAACTACCTGAGGGGGGAGGCTGGGGAAGCGCTGCAAAGGGCACAAGGTGTGGCGAGAGCAGAGGAGGGATGTGTGTTTCAGGCTAGGAGTATTCAATCAGAGATTCCACCCTTTCACACTGAGTATAAGAGGATTAGCTTAGCTTTCTTTTCCTGTGCCGAGCCATTCTTGTCACCTTTCTTATCTTTCTCTTTTGTTGGGAGCTTCCTACCATAACGTATAATATGCATTTAGTAGGAGAATAAGATATCAATAAAATATCAAATGTGTAATGAGCACTCTGAATAAACATTAATGTCTTCACACCAGCTGTTTGCCTGCTTATAAATCCTAAAAGAAAACACCAGAAATAAAAGCCTATCTCAACTACAATGAAAATACAAACAAAAGTCTACCACAGAGAGAATCATTGCTTCAACTGCTGTATCCAAGACAGTGTTCACACATGACAACTGTGTGTTCTATGCCAAGTGTCACTTGCACTGACACATGCACATTTTGTTTTTCCTGTCTCTTCCTGTAGGGTACAGCTGGCCTCTCTTTGATTTTCTTGTTGTCACAGCAGGTCCTCATGGTGCTGCCCCTGCCTGTGCACCTGCCAGCTCAATGGTGTGCTCCACATTTTTTCTTGTGTGTGTGTATGTGTGTGTGTGTGTGTGTGTGTGTGTGTAGTTTCTGGGCAGAAACATTTTGTTTCTGCTCTGCTGTTGATGATCTCTTATGAGCTCCCATCCCAATCTTCTGAGAAAATTTCTCTATGATATTTTGCACTTATTTTCCTTGTAAACTATCAAGTTATACCACACATGTTTAGGATCGAGGAAAGCACAGCCATCTGCCAATGCTTCAGATTTCGAGTGACATCATAGCTGTTGGATAATTCATCAGCATCTATCCCACCTCTTGTTTTTACTGTAGAAAGTTATGATCTCAGGCTTCCGTTTTGTCAATATTCCTTATCCATATTTCCACAATGGTGCAATGTCGACACCAGAAGTGCCAGTTTGTTTTTCTTTGCCATAAATGAGGCCAATATTATTTTTCTGAAATCCAAAGATTATACTATACAGTTGTTTACAAGTTGCAACATGTCATTTGGAAATTCTGCTTTGTTGCTGCATGCAGTTAGTTGCTACGCTGGTCAACTTGCACTCTGTTAGAAATTGCAATGTCAGTTGGAAACAGGCAAGTCCACTGTTGAGCATCACATTCCCATTGGTTTGGGTGATGGGAGCAAGAAATCTGTCTACAACATCCTTCAATTTATTGCTATGTGAAGAAAGATCTGGTGGCTGAGCTCTAGGATAAATGTCTAAACTGAAAGCATGAAAGTCTTTGCATTTACAGGGCCATAAATTTATGTGTCATATTTTGAGCATATGTAAAATCTCATAGTTTTGGCATAGAATGCTTGAGCCTGCTATGACCAGAAAATGCTGTAAGATGTTCATCAATAGTCCTGTGCTCAGATGCTGTATAGGTGGCTTGACAGTTACCCACAAATTGCTCCAACAATGAGCAGATATCAGTTTATCGGTTCTTCTTCTTTCTTGATGGGTGGTTTCATCATTAAACTTCAGGCAGTTTGAAGGAAACCAGATCTCCTCCCTGTCACTGTTATTCTCCAAGCCTCAAGCCTACACCCATCACTTTTCCATAAGTCTCTTACATTCCTGTGATCAGCATGAGAAGGCCTTGCTAAGGACAGCGAACCTATGGATGCTTTCAGTTCAGCTAGTGAGGTGCCGTAATAAATACAGTTTTGAATATGACTAAGGGAGCATGCAGAGTGTTACTTGTATTTAGCAGCTGTTCACTTCATAGCATTTTGTAGCATTTCATCTGTTAGGAACAATTTCCAACGTTGGATGGTACGAGGCATCCCATCTAATAGGTTTTATCGCTGCCAAGGCTCTCGCTACCTTTTTGGATCCATGCTCACACTGGATCATTCCATTTGATCGTGTGACCATTCTGTACCATTTCTGTCAGCCACATAGGCACTTGTATTGCTGTTTTCATCATCATCTAAGTCAAGGAAGTCTGTGCTTCCTGCGTCTGCTTTGGTTAATTCTTGCTCCATGTCACTGTCACAGGAACTCTGCCTCACATGGTCAATGGCAAAGTCATTATCATCGTGAATGATCTGACACTTCACTTTAGACCTCCTCCAAAACTTGCACATCTGGTGTTTTGTGGCCCTTGCATTGAATTGGTCAACTTCTTTCAGAAAAAGAAAAATCAAATGAACACTAAAAAAAATCCTAGATGTACAGAAATCTAGCAAGGAACATTTCATGGGTAAAACTCACCCCTGGCTGCTTTGAGCCTCCTGTACACAATGTTTGTCTGCCAACTGGGTGGATGCAATATAGAGGAATGAAACTCCCAACCTGAAAGATACCTGGGCCAAGTTTGTGTTCACTAAAACCAAAAAATGAATTTCAGGAACAAACGGAGGTTAACAATGGAATATATTTAATGGGGGGAAATAAAGCTCCTATCTGAAAGAAGGACAGAAGGGGTACCCGAGTGGCTTGCTTGGGAATCTGCTATTTCTAGGTATTTTTATAGAGCAAAACCATCAGTGAGGTGGGTCTAAGGTAGAAAACAAGGAAAGTTGTGCTTAAGGTGGGACAAAATTAGGGTCAAGCTACCTCAAGTACAATGGCTCAGAGAAAATTGATTAAATTGGGATCAAATAGGTAGTATGTTTTTTTTTTTTTTTTTTTTTTTTTTTCAGAACCAAGGTTTGAACTCAGGCCCATGTGCTTGCCAAGGAAGCGTTTATTCCACTGAGCCATCTCCCAAGGTCTGCTGCATAACCGGAGTGTCTGTCTCTTTTGAAGTTGCAAAGTCTACTGTCTGCTTGAGGGGCTGACTCTGTCGGACTGCCTGTAGTATTTCTATCTAATTCAGCTGCCTACAGCAGATGCACAGGTGGGTTTTTGCTTTCTCCTGGCACAACTCCTTTGAGTCATACCCACCTTCCACTTATGACAACATACTTGTTTACTGCCAGGTTTTATTGGCAGCAGTGGTGGTGGCATTGTGGCAGAGAAGCAGAAATAAGGGGCAAGGGGAGCCTTTTATTGACCTGGAGACACAGAGGATCAAGGGCAGGGAGGTAGGAGGATCCTCTGCCCTGAGATGGGGAGGCTGAGACTTTATGGACTTTTGCTAGGGGTGGAGCTTGAGGGGTGAGTTCAGGGGCACACAGAGAGTAGACCCTTATGTGTGCAAGGTAAAAAGAAACTGTATCCAGGGCTGGAGTGGGGAAGGAGGAGGAAAGAGGAGGTGGTCATTGGGAATATGAGCTGCTGTTCTGGGACCAGCTGTGTTGAATCAGGGCCCTGTTATGTGGCAGTCTGTACTCAGGCTGGGACCTATTGTTTACAAAATAGAAGGATGCACTAGTGTATTCCCACCATCATGCTGAGATAACGTACACAAAACCTATTAGGTGGAGCATTATGTGAACACAAATCCCAGTTCAATACTGTTGCACACATGTGCACACCTTACTGAGGGTCATACCAAGTGGATAAACACAACGATTGCTTCTTGTGTCCCTGGGAGCAGCTATCGAGACACACAGCCAGCTAGTAGTATGCTGAAGTAGAAATTTATAGTAGAAAAGTAAGGGCAGGGTTGGTGCCACCCATGTGATGGCCTGTGCATAAGGAGGCCCAGAACCCGCTCTTAACCAGTCTGGAGCTGCATGTGCTTTGTGGTAAAACAGAGTCCAGAGTGTCGAGTACATGAGCTCGTAAATGAGTTGGCTATGGAGAGATGGCAAATGCTGTCACTACAAGTTACTCAGCTTTTCTATGACTCAGTTTCCTTTTATGTAAAACAGTGCCTATTTCAGAAGTCTGCATGAAAATTAAGTGAATTAATAAATGTACTTAGAACAGTTCCTGGTGTTCAGTAGGTTTATAAATAAATGTCATTTTAGTAACGGTAACTGTGAACCAATGATGGCTAAATTTCTATCTCTATTTAGTTGTCTTAATTTTAACTATTATGTCAAATTTTGTTGAAAAACAAAGTGAAATTTGGGTTGTTTTGGGCTGGGTGTGGTGGCATGTGTCTATTAATTCTGGCACTGGGGAGGCTGAGGAAGAACTACTGTGAGTTCGAGGCCAGCCTGAACTGCTTAGTGAAACCCTGCCTCAAAAGACCAAAAAAAAAAAACCAAAAAAATCTTTCTTAAAAAAATTAAGTTTCTACCTTTATGAGTACATGGTCACAGGACATTATAATTCCATTCACTGAGGGGACCTGGGACACAAAGCACGTTACGCTTCCCCTTTCTCCCTTTCCCCCCATTCCTCCTGCCACTATCAAGTTAACTTATTCATCTCCTAAATCCTTACAAAGCTAATTGTCATATGTATTAACAGCCAAATTGGAAGGCCAAAATTCATAGACTTTGGCTCATATTTCTTGCTTTGGTTCTGGGATTGAGGCTGAGGATCTAGCCAGGCAGGTGCTGCGCTGCCATATCCCTGGCCCCTAGAAGAACCATACAGAGCACATGAGACAGTTTTACTAAATTAAGGTGCACTGTTTAGTACACTGGGCATGCTGGGTTACAATAATTTTCTTTCTCCTTTTTCCTATTGTCTGTGCTTTATTTTGCACTTTATATACTGAGTTTTTTCATACAAAAAAGATATTTAAGCTTATGTGTCTGATTTACTTCATTTAACATCATGGTCTTCTTTTTAATAAAACCCATCCTAAATCTACCTGCCAGGCATTTAGTACCTGTGGTGTGCTGGTAACTCGCTGTCCCTTCCACTGTACCTTCTGCCATGGAGCCAGCCCACTAGGGACCAGAACAGGAGCCAAAGTAAACCTCTTCCCCTTACGTGGTGGGGTCGGTGCTGTGTCTGAGGCGTGAGAAGGTGACAGGGACCTTTGGGTGCCAGGTTGCCCAAGTTAATGCCAGGCACTGTGGTCCATGAGGGCTGGAGGTGGCCTGGAGGGAAGGGTGGAGGGAAGAAGTGTTGGGGATGGAGGGCCCCCGCACCTTCTAAGTGGTGAACACTATCCTTTTTGATCAAACATATTACAAGTAAAAGATATGTGAGTGAACACCCACATAAGAAGTTTTAACTTTATAAATCACACATACATTAATCTGTAGTAATGTATTACAGATGGTACAAAGACATAAAATCTATAAATATGAAAGATTGAAATGGAATAAAAATGGTTCAAAAACAAAGTTTAACTTAATTTACTTATTAATGCCGCACCAGACATTTTTTTCACTTGAACTTGAGCTTTGTACTGATCTGATCAGTAAGATTATAAATGCTTTGCAAATTAAATCCACATTATACTAGTTAGTATTAAAAACTAAAATATACATTGAGTTTTGAATTCATTGTTTATGATAATGGTGTAGACCTATACCACAACCTTGATGGAATTTTAATTTTTTTTTTTTTTGCCCTAGCCCTTAGTAAAACTGCTGGAAGAGGAGCTCCTTAACACTTTTTTGGCTTTAAAAATTCATTCTGGCATTATAAATATTATCATCAACCAGAATCTATTTTCAGTACTTCTTCCAAGCTGCTATTAGCTAATAGGCACTGATGTGGTTAAAAAAAAAAAAAAGAAAAGAAAAAAAAATAAAAGAAAAAAAGATGCCAGAGTCTTTGCATCTTCAACACAGGAACTGGAACGCTGTGATACTCAGAAAAGAACAGGCACACAGGAACTGTCATTACCCGCCATGCGAGAGCCTGCGGACCTGAATACTAGCTGAGTGAGGAAGCCCTTTTACTAAATTCCTGTAAAAGTAACTTCTAGTTTACTTTGAAAGATAAAATTGGGGCTGGGGAGACAGCTTGGTGGTCTAAGTGCCTGCCTGGCAAGTGTCAGGACTCAAGTTCAATCCCTGTTACTACATGCTATGCTGGCTGGAACCCTGGGTGTGCCGTGCTGGCCACCCAAACCGGATGTGGTGGCACATGCCTGTAATCCCAGCACTGAGGAGGCTGAGACATGAAGATCATCATGAGTCTGAGCTGTGTAACAAGACCCTGTACCCAATAAATGAATAAATAAAAGATTAAAAAATAAAAATAAAATAGATATTTACAAGCAGTAATCCTAATATCTTTCCTTGGAGCCAGCCCACTAGGGACCAGAACAGGAACCAAAATAAACTTCTCCTGCTTAAGTGGTGGGGTCAGTGCTGTGTCCGAGGCATGAGAAGGTGAAGAGCGCTCTTGTGAGAAGGTGAAGTGGTCCCTTTGCACCCTAAGGAAGCCTCGGCCAGCGTGGGTTTCACAGGAGAGCTTAGGGGCGTCAGGAGATGAAGGCCCACCCCTGTGCAACCAAGGGGCTCGAATTTCATTTGTTTTTATTTCATACATTAAGTGTTCTGTTCATCTTTATTTGAACAAAGGACCCACAGTGACAGCACGCCGGAGGCTCCCTGTGCTAGCCCTGGAGGCCCACACCCAGCAGTTCTGATGGTGGGCTGAGCTGAGCAGGGAGCCGAAGGGGAGCAATGACAGCCTTTCATCAGAGGACCCAGCCTGCCCATTATTAAGCACCTGGGCTTTGCATGAATTGGACTTTTCTTACCTGCAAAATCAGCTTCAAATCTAGAAGGAAAAACAGCACATAGGTTTGGGTACATGTAAATGGGATCTAAATGCAATGGTAATTTTTTTCTTAATTGAGACATTTAGTAAGTAGTTTTCAATATCTTAGAAACTGATCATATTACAGCCAAGCTTATAAAAGGATATGGTTCTTGGAGTATTTCAGTGAGTTTGATCTTCCCTTTCCTGTGGCTCTTGGAAGTGGCCTCTATTTTATGCATCTTCAGATAGTACAAAATCATTGGACTCTGACTGCCGAAATTGAAGAGAATGCGGTAAAACTCTGGGCCAGTGCTGATATAGTGGGACTGAAGAAAAAGAGAACAAATCAACTATTTTGTATTTTTAAAGAGATGTTAACTTCCATTGCAAGTACAAATAAGATTATCATTAAAGGTATTTAAAACACATGAAAGTGCATTCTACAGAGCATCTTTTTATTGCTTCTTTTCTTCTTTTTTCTGTTTAATTAGGGCATACTGGTTCTAGAGGTCAGTTGGGCTCTTTCTGGCAGGTATGCAGGTGCAGGTCATACCCTGACCTCTGGCCACCATCAGCCTGTTGTCTCCCTCCAGCTTTATGCCTTTTGGTTTCAATGCGTATAATAGATTCTAGCCACACTCATGCCCATTCCCTGTCCTCAGGTTCTCCCCTGCTCACTCTGTTCTCTGCCTTTTCAAGTGATAGTCCCCCTTTTACTACCTTTTGTCATCCTTTTTAGATTCTGCACACAAGGGAGCACAAACTGCATTTTTCCTTTTGGGTCTGACACAAAGCATCTTGTGAATATGTGTGGTCAGGGTCCTCTAACCTTGTGATTTATATCATTAAGCTTTAGTGTAGGTCAGTAGAGATTATTCAGTACAGTAATGGAATAGAAAAAAGAAAATGAAAAGAGCCATAAAGAGGACAAAGAAAAACTATAAATAAGATATAGTAGCCAATACTTTCTAACTTTCAGGAAAAATATACTCAAGACATTCAATAGATTTTAAACAGGGTAAATTCACCATCTACAAAGTAGATGGTAAATTCTACCATCTTTAAAGACAAAGAGAAAATCTCAGCAACAAGAGAAAAACAACTCATGAAATACAGTGGAATCTGAATCATGTTAACAGCTGACTTACTATTATAAAGCAAGAAGCCAGATACATGGGGCTGGGGAGATGGCTCTGTGGAATAAGCACTTCCCTGGCAAGTGCAAGGGCCTCAGTTCAACCCCTGGTTTTGCCAAAAATAAAATAAAATAAAATAGAAAATAAATAAAAAAGAAGCAAGATACAATGAATAACAGTCAAAAATTTGACCAGGAATTTTATATCAAAAACAGACAAACAAATCAATCAGTACTATTACTCCATGAGACTATTAGTTTAATGGGGGATAAGATCAGTATAACAACTATTCATTAAAATAAATTTTATAGTAGCAACTACTGTTGATTTCCTATCATCTTGGTTTGAAATTCTGTGTAGCTTTTAGTATTTTTCCTTATTGTTTATTCTCTTTAAAATGAAAAAAGCTTCAAAAAACTAAGTCTTCGCCTAATGTTTGTAATGTTGAAATGAGAGATTTATTATTTTCTCTGCTTTTTGAAAAATATATGATTTTTTTGCTTTATTGATACGTAAACTTCTCTTTAATTTATTTTGCTTTTATGATCACTTTCTATGCTGTAGGCTTTTATTTTATGCATAATATGGGTTTTAGAATTCCTAGTTGATCAGAATGATTATAAATCATGGGAATAATGGGATAATCATAAAGAAAATGAATTCTCGGGTGGTGGAAACTTAATGCATTAGCCATGCTTTCTATTGTGTAGATGAGTGCCCCTCATCTTAATCTCCTATGATAGACCAAATCAGATTATATGTAAACTGATTGCTAAGAAATACACAAAATCAGCCTGCTGTATTTAGAATCATAAATGTCCCTGAAGCCATGTTCACCAGCCTGTGGTGCTGTCGGGAGGAGGTGGAGCCTAGATCCCAAAGGTCACCTTGGCAGCTGGTGTGTCTGTTAGGGTCTTAAAGGAGGACTACTGATACTGACTGAAGCAAAACTTCGAGTTTTGAGGTCTGGGTGTGTCTTTCAGTGCTCACATGCAATGCCGCATTCAGTGACAGGGACCTGTAAATGCCCCCTGGGCAGCCAGACAACTTGGGGGCTTTGACACTTCTTTATTTCTCCTGAAATCTATCTCCCCATAGCTTTCCATTCTTGATGTGTCATACTTTTTTTTTTTTTTTTGAAACCACACAGAAAATGTTGAATTCTAATTTCTATAGTAGCTCTCTAAACAGTATGAAAACAATATGGCTTTCATAGTGTTTTTGTTACTAACAGACATGTCTTTGAGTATTTGACCTGTTGTGTGAGCAGATCCTTTGTCATCTTTCCTTTTTTTCTTTTTGGAGGAACCAGGGATTGAACTCAGGCCCTTCTGCTTGCCAAGGAAGTGCTTATTCCACTGAACCATCTCCCCAGCACCCTTTGTCATCTTACTTTCTTTTGAAAACACTTCTGGCTTTCTACAGTGCTTTTCCAAAGCAGGTTTCCAAAACTGGACACAGTCAGCACAAGCTGGATCCCGCGTGTGGTGCACTGAATGGCTGCTCCGCTCCAGCTGTGTTGAGGCCCTGACACCCTGAGAGGTGGATTTGGAGTGAGGCCTCTCGAGATGATGTAGCCCTGCAGGAAGGGCCTGGTGGCAGTGCCAGAGCTTTTCATCTCTGCCATCTTAGGTTACCACAAAAAGAAGGCATGTGCAGGAAGGGCGAGAGCCTGTCCCAGAACACCAAGTAGATAGTTCTCTACTCCTGGATTTGTATAACCTCTAGTACAGCGAGAACTAAAGTCCTGTTGCCCGAGCTCCCTTGTCTATGGCACGGTTTGGTCTCACTATGTTGACCAGACTCACGATTCTCCTGTTTTCAGCCTCCCAAGCGCTGGGATTATAGGCACACACCACCACGTCCAGTCTCAATACCTATGTCAGTGTGCCCCGGGGGCGGGGCTGGCACGGCACATTGGGGATTGAACCCTGGCCACTGTGTCTGCCTACGCAGGCGCTTTAGTCCACTGAGCTATCAGGCCAGTCCAATGGCACTTTTCGTAAAGGGCACTTTTTATGGCTCTCCAAGCTGCAGTATTCAGTGGGAGGGGCCTGGAACTTGGCAGCGCACTGCTAGGCGCAGCTCCAATGTTTCCTGCTGCAGCGGTGGCCTCGGCAGGGTTCTTCGGTCAGCTCCACACTCACAATCCTCAGTCCTCAGCGCTTGATGAAGACGAGACCCAGGTCTGAGTCACATTTTCCAGTATCTACAGCCAGCAATTTTGCCCCAAAAGAGAACTGTGTGACATCGCTATCTGCCCACATTTGGCAGGTTATCAGCTGCTATCATAAGAACTGGCAAAGCACCCTTGGCTGTGCTGTGTAAGTTAAAAGAGGCAGGGATTTTATAAAACTGGATTGTTAAAAGACCAGAAAGTACAGGAGTACTAATGTTCAAAGTGGACTTTATACAGGCATAATTTTAATTTTAAGTAAATATTTAAATTTTTAATCAGATGTAACTAGATAGGTATGATTACATTTTATCAAGAATGACTGTATTGGACCTAAAACCCAATTATCTAACAAAATTGAGGGATTAAATTCAGAACTGCAAACCAATAAGCTCAGTAACTTCTGTTGCCAAGGCAACACAAGGTGGCAAGCCTGTGGATCCCTACTTGCAAGGCGCCTTACAGGACGTGAAGAATGAAGCATTTGGGACGCCAGAGTAGCAGAGCATCTCTACCCCGGGCCAGGCTCCAGCGCGACCGCTGTGCTGTCCCCTAAAGCAGTCTCACCTCGAGCGCTTACTGAGGTCACAGCCCTGCATGCATGCTGGAGGAGGGCTCTGTGTGTTCGCCCCAGGAGAAGCCGTGTTGTGAGGAAAAGATAAATGCTGTGATTTTTCATTAGCAGTGGGACTATTTCATAAGAGAATGGGCTGTAACATTAAGATAAGCCCCTCCAGATAAATCTCTTCAGAGCATTATATATATTTTTTCTCTAAAATGGATGCAGAGGATGTAATAGTGCCACCTATGTGAAGCTGGCTCACTGCAAGTACAGGGCAGTTTAAGTGCGAACTCTCTTCTGGCAACGAATTGCCCGCGTACCTTGGCTGCTGGCCCCGTCAAACACGAGTCTTCCTTGAATGTGGACATCATGCACGCTCTTGGATTCTTTAAAATTTTTGTCATACTGAAGTCAATGCCTAAAATGGAAAATAAAATCCATTTAAACATTCAGGTGTGTTTTTCCTTTACAGAAAGTCATGGTGTTCCTTTTCTGTCTGCCTAGCCGTGCACACTACCTTTGGAGGGAGCCAAACATGGTTGAGATCACTGCAAGATGGCCCCTGGCTGCCCTGGTGAGAGGAGCGCAGGTTTCATTTCACAGCCTCACTGAATACGGCTTTAGGGTTCAGAAAAGCCTTCCATTTACATTATCTCATGCCAGCCTTACAGAACCATCCTGTGAGCAAGTAACACGCTGTACAGTTTGATGCCCAGGAAAGCCCATGACTTGTTAAGTTCAGCGTTTGCTCAGGAGTGGAAGAAGAAGAGAAGCCGAGAGCTCTTCCCACAATGCTGGCGCAGCATAATGGGAGGTGTGGGTGTCTGCATGTCGGAGCCCCCTTTCCTCCATTCTAACGCCACATTCAGGAAAGAAGAGCTGGTGACCTTATCTTCAGCTTGCATGAATATGCACGAGGGCCTGCCAGAAGCTTGTTGAGTTTCAAAAGGCAAGCAGTCATATGATTTCATCAACCATGTCAACTGACCTACAGGCACCAGGTAGGTGTTGTGTCTTAACAACAGCACAGGGAAGAAGGGTGGTTGGAGAGGCTCTGGACTCTGGCACTGAGTATCAGTCCCCAGACAGGCTCCTCAGATCTCAGGCTGCAGGGTTGAAGACAAGCCTCTCAAGAGCTGAGGACAGTCACTTGAGCCTATTTTTGATATTATATATTAAGAAATGTTAGACCTTAGCCTGAAATACTACAGGCGGGTTAAAGACTGGTTAGCCAAAAAATTATACTATAAATAGAAACAGTGATTTGGAATTTGATGATAAATCATATATTTTTAAAAGTTTCACTTGATTTTGAATCATCCTTAAATACAAATTTATGTGATATTAATTTCTGGTCTTCTGTGAATAAATATAATTTTAATAATAAAGGAAATTCTAAATCATGACTATTATGGCCACAACAGAAAGTTTCTATTTTAGACCATCTGATCTTGGTTTTAGAATTGCTGTCAACAGAAAGTAGCACACGTTAATGTCAGGCATGGAACCTAAGCTGGTAACAAAGGACAACAAGAAGCAAGAGCTGGGTGACAAGCACAGACATTCAAACAGGAAAGGAATCCAAGGAAAGCTGGCAGCTCCCCAAAGCCCCTGACCCACGTGGGTACCAGAGTAATCAGTGACATTCCAATGACTGTGTTATCCCCTCTTCTGCCTCTCGCCATTGTTATACTTTAGGGAAAATGTTACAGTTTTCCTGTATTCTCTGTCAGAGCACCCATTTAAGTTTGGGGAGACAGCAGAAGAACCACAGAGGACTCCACTACAGCTGCAGGAAGCCGTTTCTTCACTGCTTTTATTAAGCCTTTGCAAGCTTCACACTGAAGAGTAATTTTGGGAAAGTTTCATTTAAATAAAATTATCCTGCTTATTTTAGGAATTTTATTTCCTTTAAAAAAGAGACATTTACACAGCTGTGTGCAGTCATCTCCCTCTACTCTTGCAGCTTTTAATAGCCTTTCTGAAATGCGAATCAATCATACTCTTGATTCCAGCTTGTACAAGCAAGAGCTTGTCACCTAGCTCTTGCCTCTTGTTGTCCTTTGTTCCCAGCTTAGGTTCCACAATCATAATATATTAACTGAATGTAGAAACAGAAATAATATTACTCATAGATCTACTTTATTTAATTTTTAAGAAATCATTTATTTATTTATTTGGTATGGAATCTTGCTACACAGCTCAGACTCATAGTGATCCTCCTGTCTCAGCCTTCCTAGTGTTGGGATTATAGTCATGTGCCACTACGCCTAGTTTCAGGGCCAGCATGGTGTACAGTACTGGCGATCCAACCCAGGTCCTTGTGCTTGCCAGGCAGGCGCTTAGACCACTGAGCTATCTCCCCACCCCCATAGGTATGCTTTACAGTATGCCTAATTGCCATAAAAACTACTTTCAGAAAGAGACTTTCATTTAACACTGAAAGGCAAGGGGAAATTCAGGAGAGAGAAGACTCCGGTGGCCAGGAAGGAAAGCATATCTGATCTGAGCAATAAGAATAAAACATGAATGCGATTTTTCTCTTAGGGATATAAGGAAAGGATAAATACTTCAAAGGAAGTATTTCATGGTGATGAGGATATTCTTCTTACTCTACGGATTTTCTTATACCTCCATGACATTTTCCAGATCCTTATTCTAACATCTGCCTCCCAAGTCCCTCCATGATGCCCCCATAGGCCCAGTCACTGGCATGTGCACATGGAGACCCCAGCAAGCCACATGTCTCTACAGCTACACATAGGCAACTGTTGCTTTAAAGAGGCAGACTGAAGCCATGGGGCTCACAGTGCATACAGTAAAGTTAAACTGCTAAAGGCTGGTGAGATAGCTCAGCAAACTAAGCACCTGCTTAGGCAAGCACAGGGACTGGGATTTGATCCCTGGCATCACACGCTGTGCTGGCCCTCCCTTGGGTGCGCTGAGCCGACAACCGAGCCCTGGAGTGGTAGCACATACCTATAATCTCAGTGCTGGGGAGGGTGAAAACACTATGAGTCCAAGCTGCATAGCAAGACCCTGCACACACATAAAAAGTTAAATTGCTTCTCCGAGAGATGTGATGCTAAGATGAAATGGAATTGTAAAGGACGTTCCAAGGAGGTTACATAGGTGAGGACTTTGCTACCTGTGAGTGCTGTATATACATAGGCTGTCATGACATGTTGGCTTTCACTAGCTCTGAACTGAACTGAGTATATCCAGCAATATGAAGCTCTGTATTATGATAAAATAGTGACCTGAACTGTATGTGCTTCCCAGGAAAAGTGCCATTTTATTTTATGGTGACATTTATTTTTTCTGCCTTTTCTTATCATGAATTACATTGAATCTTGAAAAACTACCTTGTTGCTCAGACAAGCAATAGATATGAGAAACACATGATTAGCTTTTTGAGCATTTCTAGAGTTTTTGTATAAAGACCAAAGCTATAGGTGTCTGAATAAGAAGCTGGTTCTTTCTTGTTTCCAGCTGCTCTGAGGCAGCTCATGCACCTGGAACATTCCAAAGTTAGGCCTTTTCTTTGCACACCTGGGCCACCTGTAGTGGCTTGGCAACCATCATCATGCCACAGAATGAATATGTTGAATTACACCATAAACACTGTGGGTACCGCTTGGACTACCATGAGAAAAAGAGAAAGAA
>PVKA01027153.1:0-30855 GCA_004027165.1 Ctenomys sociabilis
TGACCCCCCCCGCAAGAAAAGAGTCCGTGATGTGTAGTGAGACACTGTAATAAATAAATAAAATTTAAAAAAATAAAAAAAAAAAAACAAATTAGACACCCATCCCCAACCCCAAGGCAATTATAAACCACTGGTCCTGCCTCCAGATGCAATAATTGATAGAGGTTCCAGGGTCTCCTAGGCATTTGACATATTTGCACAAAAATCCCATGAGGCCAGCCAGATAGCTCAGTGGATTAAAGCATCTGTTTAGGCAAAGGAAAGGACCAGGGTTCAATCCCTGGAGTGCCATGCCAGCCCCACTCCCTGGGGCATGCATTCCAGCACTTGGGAGGCTGAAAACAGGGAGGACCACTATGAGTCTGACCTATATTATGAGACCCTGTAGACCCTGTACTAAACAATAACAACAATAGTAGTAACAATAATAAAATCCTGTGAGTTGTTTGTCAGCATCTTCATTTCACATCTGGACTTCATAATTTACAGTTGGACTCCACATTTCTGCATACAATGTGGCCTACAAATAGACCTATGCGATTTGATAGGGCCATGGAGTCACTCTTCTCATTTCACTGAGACCCAACTCAAAGAGGCTCACTATGCTAGCGGCTTCCTCTGTCAATGAGATCTAACCAAGTAGTAACCAGGTCCACAACACCTGCCCCTCCCCCGTCATGCCAATGTCTGCCACCAAGCCAAGGTCACTGTCACCTGATGTTCTGTTCTCCATGCATGGCTGATTTGGTGGTGTGTGTGTGTGTGTGCACGCCCTACATGCAGAGGTTTTGCTTGATTTGTTCAAGATTCTCAGAAATGCTCTAGAATTCACTTGGATCATTGGTTGTGTGTATGTCTCCTTCCTAGGCTGGTGTCACTCCCTGCTTGATGACTGAACCTTCACTGCAGGATTATAGTGGAACTGTTAAAAAGAATAAGAAAGCCAGAGCTTGGGGGCCCAACATCTGAAGTTGTTCTCTCTGGTAGAGGTTCTGGCTCGCACATTGCCTTAGGAACAGGTCTCTCCCCCGTAGCTCTGCTCAGAGTCTGATTCTCCCTCCTGGCAAATATCAGTAGACTGGGCAGAAGGGTGGACTAGCAGTGAGTGCTACAGACACCAGGAGTGATCCTCCTTCTATGCCTACCCTGAGGAGGAAGGTTGCACCTTGCTCCACCTGCAGAATCTCAGTCTCAGCGTGGCACCCCTATGCCACGCCTCTCCAGGCCCGCCTGGGGGACTTCACGTTCATTTTCTGCATCCCGGGTGGGCTCGGCGTCAGGTGAGTACGCACCTGGGGCTGGGTGGGGTGGGGCAGCGAACCCACCCGCGGCAGGGCGGGGCGAGGGGGCAGGGCCAATGGGGTGAGGGCTCGCCTAGCCCTCCCCGCGCTCCCGCCCCGCCCCACCCGAGTTTAAAGCTCCGCGGCGGCTGGCGGCGGGCTGCGCGCTGAGCGGCGCGAGGAGAGGCTGGACTGCCGCGCCGCTGCAACATGCGCCCCGCGCCGGCCCTGGTCGCGCTCTGCCTGCTCGCGCTGCCCGCCGCCGCCGCCGCCGCCTACTTCGGGTCAGTCCCGCCACCCCGGCCCGCCCCTCCACAGGGCCCGCTCCCCGCATCCCGTCTCGTATCCTTGCCCGGGGCCCATCCTACTTGGTAACGGGACTTCGAGCCTGGAGCTCGTTCCTCCTGGGCTCGGACTCCGGCTGCCCCTGTGGACGTCCTTGGTGTCCTGCGTCCCACTGTCCTCACCCGGAGGGTGTCAGACTCCAGCCCAAGTTCTCAGTCCTCTGACTGCGCGCGCCCTGTCCCGGCGATTCCTGCCAGCCTGGACCCTCCCTTGTGTGCCTTGTTTGCCCAGACCTTGGGCTCTGTCCAGCCACCGGTCTAGCTTTAGACGCAGAGACCCGGAGGGCTGGCGGATGGAAGGGGTGCGCTGCTTCCCGAACTGAGCAGAGGATCTCAGAAGGCCCAGGAGAATGGGAAACCCGCGGAAGGTTGGAGGAGTGTGTCAGCTGCTCCGAAGCCTGACCAAATCTCAGATTTGGCGTCCGGTGTGGATGCTCTCAGAATGACAGAGAGGGAGAGGGGACCATTTCAGGAGATGTACGTGGGTGGAAGAGAAGAGCCACGGGTGGGACGACACCCGGGGCGAGGCAAGGGCAGAAACGGTGAAGGGAACACTAGGAGCGCAAGTTTCCACCACTTTGCTTCTCTGACCCTTAAACTGTAGGAGTGAGAAGTAGGGGAGGGATCACCGGTAGGCACGAACCTTCGCCATCTCCACCCAGAGCTGACTCCCAGTGTATGTAGACTGTGAGCTTAAACCTGGCCTTTCCTGAGTTTCAGCCCAGAACAAGGCACAATTTGTATTCTGCCCACAGAGACCTGCCAGAGGCAGCTCTCATTTTTTTGTTTTTTAATTTTGGTGGAACCAGGGATTGAACTCAGGCCCATGCGCTTGCCAGGGAAGCGCTTATTTCCACTGAACCATCTCCCTGGCCCCCAGAGGCAGCTCTTATGAACCCAGCTGGCTGGCTGGGGTCTGTAAAGGTCTGGGCATCCCTCACAAGTTGAAATAAGGGCTTCGGGCTAATTTCCAGGTCATGACCCTGACATACACAGGGAGGGATGTCAGTTCAGACCTAGTGCTAGCTAGCCCCATAGGCCTACAGCATACAGATGCCCTGAGAACACCACTTTGCCTCTAGGCCTTTGTCTCTCCTTTTGTGAAAAGAAGGGGCTGAACTTAATACTGATACAACCCAAGCGCAGTGCACATATATAGTATTTATTTCTCAAGGATTTTGGGTTTGAAGGGCTTTTGTAGTCTCAGGGGGAGGACAAAATGGGTAAGGCACAAGCTGAGTTTGATCCTGCTAGCTGCTAGGTGTGTGTCTCTCAGTCAGGGTCTATTTTATAAGAGGACAAGGTTAGTGCACATAAAACACTTAGAACAGTGTCTAGCATGTGGGACATGCTCAATTAGTGCCAGCAATTATTATTGTTAGTATTAAGGAAACCAAGTACAGAAGACATCTGAGAGGTTTCTGAGCTGGAATGGAGATGGGAAAGACATCTTCTTTGACACCAGCTTATTTCTATAATTCTTTTGTTTGCTTGGGTTTTATGGTGGAGATAGAGCGAAGGTCAGGTGGTGTAAGAGGAGAAGAAGGTTTAAGGGATTCCAGGAAGTCTGGACCACTACCACTGGTGTGCTGGGAGGTAAGGAGTTTCGTGGCAGTATATAGTGCCAGAATTGGGGGCTGTGGAGGAAAAGCCTTAGAAATGAGATGGGACATGGTGAGTCAGGCCTGGATTACGGCTGAGAGGCCGCCTCTTCCAGCTCAGGTGCTCAGAAAGCATCACTGCTCCAGCCTGGGGAACAGGACAACTGCTCAGAGAGAAAGCTAAGATTAGCACCTCCCATTGTTAAGTGTTTGGTCCAGAAGATGGACAGGATTCAATCAAAGTCTCTCACTGAGCAAACCCTTTCGTGACTCAGTCCAACCAGGATATCCTGCTTCCTATGAGAATTCATTCTCTGGGTACAATCTGTTATCAGTCATGCACAATTTAGTGAGAGTATGAGGCAATGTGTTTCTCCCTTCCGCAGGTAATTTGCTTTTAAAGTTTCATTTCTTATTATAAGTCCGTCCCCTTTTTTAGATGGAGAATCTCCATCCCCAAACTACAAGGAGCCGCCAGTGGCTTCTGCTTCTTTTGTAGGAGTCTAGAGTCCATTTGTCTTTGTGCATAGTATAGAAGTTCACAAATCATTTTCTCATGCAGTCCCTTCTCTGATTTGGAGCCTCAGAACCATTTCTGGTATGGAGAGTGGGTGTAGGTGGTTCCCAAAGGAAACTGAGGCTCAGCAAAGACTAGTGAGTCACCTGATGTCACATTGGGATTAATGGGGGGGCAGGACAGCAACCAAGTTCTGCCCTGCTGGGGACAGGATCAGAACCATTACTGTGTGACACCACCCCCAAGAAGGGTAGCAGCTGTCCCTGCTTAGTTAGTTCTTTCAGATCAGCAGGCTGTATTGGGGGAGGCCGCAACATTACTCTCTGTCCCCAGCAGTGAGACAGAATGCCCTGAGCCCTGCTAGTCCTGTCAGGTAAGCGTTCTGAGGATGGCATGATGACTTTGGGGCAGAAGTGCTTGGCACCTCCAGCCACCAAGAGCAAGGCAGCGTGGAGCTCTGGTACACAGCAGGTGCCTGTCAGACTCTCCCATTCAGTGTCTCAAGCCTCACACCTGCTTTCAAGAGCTGTAATCACCAAAGCTTGGCTAAGTTAAAACATCTTTCCAAAGTCACACAGCTGGCAAAAGGCAAAACTAAGATTCAAAGCTAGAACGCAGATAAAATTTTCATTTTATTTTTGCACCCATAAATTCTCTGTACTATCCCTGACAGAAAAGAAGCTGAGAATCCACTCAACAGCTGGGCAGTTTCCCTGCTGGGCTGTTGAGGTGCAATCAGTGTAGTTCCACTGAAGAAACAAATTATAAATTTTATGTTTTCCAAAGAAGCACACATATAATGAGATGCATGCATTTTAGGCATTATTTATTTATTTATTTGGGGGAATTGGGGATTGAATTCAGACCCTTGTACTTGCCAGGGAAGCACTTATTCCACTAAACCATCTCCCCAGCCCCTGAGGCATAGTTTAGATGGAACAACTTTGTGGTCACCCCAAGAACTCACCACCCTAAGGGATCCCTGTGCTTCTTTGTGATCCACCCTTCCTTACCAGTCCTCAGTAAGCACTTTGCTGCTTTATTAGTTTAGTCCATTATACAAGTTTGTGTTAATATAATCGTATGATATATACATTTTCAAGTCTGGATTCTTCTGCTGAACGTGACAATTTTTGAGATTCATCCATAATATTATGTGTATCAATCACTGTTTCTTCTTTATTTTTTGAGACAGGGTCTCACTATATAGTGCCAGCTGGCCTTGAATTCACTTAAGTAGCCTCAGCACTCACAGTGATCCTTCTGCATCAGCCTCCTGAGTGCTGGGATCACAGGCATGCACCACCATGACCAGTTCTTTATTCTTTTTTTTTTTTTTTTTGTGGATCCAGGGATTGAACTCAGGCCCTTGCACTTGCCAGGGAAGTGCTTATTCCACTGAGCCATCTCGCCAGCCCCTAGTTCTTTATTCTTAAGTAGTATTCCATTATATGACTATCACAAGTTGCTATTCATTTCTCAGTTGACAGTCATTTGGCATACTTCTAGTTCTAGGAAATTTGCAGTAAAGCTGGTGTAAATCTCCATTTACATCTACTTGGTGGACATTTGTTTTAATTTCTCTTGAATAACTGGATGAATTATTGGAGCCTATGGTAGGTACATGTTTAACATATAATAAATGTCTAGTTGTCCAAAGTGGTTGTATCCATTCTACAGAGCAGTGCATAAAATTTTTATTTGCTTCACATTCTTGTCAGCTATCATAAGGATTTTCATGTTTGCTTGTCTATGTTTTTGCACTGAAGAATGAACCCAGGGCCTTGTGCATGTCAGGCAAATGCTCAACCAAAGGGCTATATCCCAACCTCTGTCAGTTCTAGTTGAAGCCATTTTACTGTGTGTGTGTTGGTATCTCATTGTGCTTTTTAACTTTATTGCCCATTGGTGAATAGTGTGTTAAACATTTTTCACATGCATATTGCTCATTTGAATATTTTTCATTGTTTATTTTTATTAATGAATTATACGTATTCTTCATATATTTTGGATATAGTTTTTTTGGGGGGTCAGAAAGTATTGGCAATATTTTATCCATGTCCATGGCTTGCATTTTCATTTTCTTCCTGGTGTCTTATAAACAACAGCTTTTAATTTTGATGAAGTTCAATGTATCTGTCAATTTTTTATTAGACAGATTGTACTTTTTTTTGGTGTCCTAGCCAAGAGAGTTGTGCCTGCCCAAAAATTGAAAAGATTTCTGGCTTTATTTACTTCTTCTTCTTCTTCTTTCTTTCTTTCTTTTTTTTTTTTTTAGCAGAACTGGGGATTGAACTCAAGCCTTTGTGCTTGCCAGGCAAGCACTTATTGTACTGAGCCATCTTCCTGGCCCCCCCATGTTTACTTTTAAAAGCTTCATAACTTTTCTTTTAACTTAGGTCTGTAACATACTTGTGTTAGTTGGGTATGATATGAGGGAAGGGTCGAGGCGTATTGCTTTCCAGACACACCTCTATTTGTTCTAGCACCGTTTGTTGAAAAGGTGATCTTTTCCTGTTGTCTTCTTTGTTGATTTAGATCTTCTATTTGTTGTTCCCTTAAATGCCTATCTTTGTGTCCATGCTGCACAGTAATGATTACTATAACTTTATAGTAAGTCCAAAAACCAAGTACTATAAGTCATCTTTTTTTCAAATTTATTTTGGGTGTCAAGTCCTTTGTGTATTTAAATAAAGTTTAGTATCATTTTGTCAATATCTAATGAAAGCCTGTAGAGTTTTGATTGAGATCACATTGAATCTATAAACCAATTTATGAAAGATTAACATTTTAAAATATTGAGTATGCTGAATCACAAACATATACTCTCTATTTGGTGCTTTTAAACTTTCCCTCAGGGCCAGGGAGATGGCTCAATGGAATAAGTGCTTCCCTGGTAAGCCCAAGGGCCTGGGTTCAATCCATGATTCCACCAAAAAAAAAAAAAAAAGATACATGAAAATTTCTCTCAATAGTGATTTATAGTTTTTGAGGTGCAGATCTCACCAGTATATCTTTAAAATATTTTTAAGAGCTTTGTGTATTGGGAAAACATAATTTTTGTACAGTTTTCTAAAAAGAAATTTCACTGGGTAAAACAAGATGAGAAAAAAAAAGAGCAAAAGAAATTTACTGGTTTGGAGTGGTAGATTAAAATCCAGACCTTGGGCCAGGGAGATGGATTAGTAGAATAAGTGCTTCCCTGGCAACGATTGGTTGGACAGGGGAGAAAAAAAAAGCCAGACCTCTGTGGTAAAAATTGTTTTCTTTTGGGAGGGAATTTAGGCTGAGCTGTAACCCCTGAGGACTTGGGCCTTACAATTAGGCTCCAGTCAAAGCAGCCCCTTCAGTGGTCAGTGCTTGAGTGTTTGGCTGAGAAGGGAAAGAGAGGAAGGGACCAGGGCAGGCATGAAGTTGTGCAAGGAAGAAAAATCTGTGTCTTTGGGTTCATGGCTCAGGTAGAAGCTGGACTCTGGAGGTGAAACTGGCTGTCTGCGAGGGAGCCCCACCATGACATCAAACAGAGCCAGTGCCCTGCTCTAATAGGGAGCACTGGGCTTGGAGCCATGGAGATCATGGTATAAATCCTCAGCTTATCCGTCAGTGAAATGGGCTAATCTTTATTTTAGGGGGTTGTTATGAAGGCTGCCTGGGTAGCTCAAAGGTAAGAGCTTGTGCAAGGTGCTGTGTTCAATCCTTAGCACTTTAAGTATATACAATTTCTGTATCTGGCCATGATGGCACATGTTGGTAAACCCAATAGTCTGGGAGGCTGAAACAGGAGGACTGAAAGTTCAAGCCCAGCCTGGGAAATTTAGCAGCTTAGCAATTTAGTGACACCTATCTCTAAAATAAAAATAAAAATGTGCTGGAGCTGTAGCTCAGTGTAAAGATTCTGGGTTCAAAGCCCCAATATCTCTCCCATGTCTCCAAAGAAGTATGGACTGACAGTGTTGAAATGATGCTGATACATGAAGGAATCAAAAACTTCTAGGGGTCTGCATACCAAGTGAAAAAGTACCTAGGGATATTTTCTGTTTTTCTCTCTACATCTTTATCCCAATTGTTATAGTCAAAAACAAATAGAATCTTTTGTGCTCAGGGCTAGCCAGATAGCTCAGGGGACTAAAGCACAGCATGCTGTGCCAGCCCCACCTCTGGGGTACGCTGAGATGGGGGTTGAGGCTGGGCATGGCAGCACACGCCTATAATCCCAGCGCGTAGGAGGCTGAAAACAGGAGAATCAGAGTCTGATCTACACAGCGAGGCCCTGTAATCCTCTACTAAATACATTAAAAAAAGAGAACCTCCTGCGCTCAACCCTTTATACTGGTCATCTCTTTCTACCATTGCAACAACCTGGGAGGCAGGCATTGGCACGACTCTCCTCACTAACAGATGAGTGGGAGCAAATCATAAAGCGGCCAAGTGCCTTGGCCAAAGTCACAGAGCTAATGGTTAGGAGTGCCAGATTTGAAATCTAACCAGTTAGAACCCAGAGCCGATCTCTGTCTTGCCTTGTACTGCCTACCTTGTCCTGGCGGTTCTGACTCCTCTAATCCCTCTTCTGTCACCCTTGCCCTTTACCTGCACGTGGAGGGACACGCTTGCACCTGTGTCCTTAACTCTGGATTTGTTACCTACTTTTTCATGAGCTTATGTCTCTGGCTCACTCGTAGCTCCCTATAGCAGGTCTTGGGCCCTGTTGTTGGCTGACTTCCCTGTCCCTGGTATTGTTCCCTGGCTTTATG
The DNA here is from genome assembly GCA_004027165.1 of Ctenomys sociabilis. Classification (NCBI taxonomy): domain Eukaryota; kingdom Metazoa; phylum Chordata; class Mammalia; order Rodentia; family Ctenomyidae; genus Ctenomys; species Ctenomys sociabilis. The sequence continues at coordinate 8,494 of PVKA01027153.1, forward strand.
GCCTTCTTTGCCCTGGCTGAGTCTCTGTACCCATCACAGATGCTCTTCCCTCGTCGGCACATACCGGCCCTCTTGTGGATATGCTTCACTGAGACCTGGGATGTACCCGGTCCTGTTAGATTTGGCCTGGAATTGAAGTGGAGAGCAAGCTCAGACTCCAGAGCTCAACCACACCAAGCATTTTGTGGGTGCCCTTGTGGCAGGAGATAAGCTGGGATTCAGGGAGATGAGCGCTGTCTCAGGCCCTGACCCCCTCACTGACAGGCAGAATGCAGAACCTTGGAGATTTGGGCGAGACTTCAACAAGCATATTCCAGTTGGTCCTGGAAACTCCAAAGAACCAGTGTTAGGACAAAATGTGAGGCTCTGCCTTTCCTGTGTATCGGCTCTGCTGAGGCCAAGTGCATTTCAAAACCCAAAATTTCTCAGATTTTAGAAAGATAATATAATGTGCATATAGAACATCACAGTTGAGGGCAAAACCTTGGAGGACAGCACTAGATTTTTTTTTTTTTTTTTGGTAGGAAAACATGTATTGATTGGGATAAATAAAGACCATAATAATATTTGGCCTGAATTTTGAGGTAGTCAGGCTTGCTGCCACACAGTAGTACAAAACAGTTCTACAGTGGTACCAAAGCTGGGTAGTTTTTGAACTTTCTGGAGTTTGGAGTTGTAGATACATGCTTTTAACTCTGGTAAAATTTCAATCCATGTTACCATAAAAGTTTGTGCAAGCTTATTTTATTTTATTTATTTAGACAAAATCTTGATATGTAGTCAGGCTGGCCTGGAACTCACTGTATATCCCAGGCCTCAAATTCATGGTGATCCTCCTGCCTCAGCCTCCCAAATGCTGGGATTATAGGCACCCACCACCACATCTGGCCGCAAGCTGAATTTTAAACAAAGATGTGGACACATTTCTTGGCTTGCACTCACTGGATATCAAAGGGAACCTCTGGATGCCTGAGCACAGCTCTTCTCTCAGAACTGAGGTATAGAGGGAACTGGCCTGTCTCTCTCAGACTCCAAAGTGTAGCCTCCCACAGGGCCTTAGAGGACTCAAGGTCCCATATAGCCTAGTATTGGGGACAGCACTGCAAGTGATCGCAGCCTGAGGAGTGCAGAGGGGGCTGTATCAGATTCTGCAAAACCTGGCCATCCCAATGCCCAGACTTGGTAAGGTTTGTGGGAGGGCTGGGTGGGGGCCCATTCTGTGCCTTGCATTAGGCACTGGGGTGGGGGATATGTAGCAGTAGGTCTGAGGGGAGAACCATGGCCAGGGAGAGTGACATCATGGGATCAGGGACTGTGGCCTCTGCCAAGGAGCCTGCAGACTATTAGCAGAAAGTGTGTACAGCCCTGAAGAGGAAGAAAAATGTGTCAACCACAAGACCCGGGGGAACCATAGCTACACAAATAGGAAAAGACAAAGAGTGAGCTGGGGCTGGCAACCAAGGAGGGCCTCCTGGATGAGTAAATACACATCGCCACATGGAAGCTGCGTGCAGCCTCAGAATCACCCTTCCCATTCCCTGCATTTGTGAGTCACGCATTAAGAAGGAAGTGGCTGTAGAAGTTTCCAGGAGATTCAGGAGAGGTTTTGGAATAGGACACAATATCTCAGGAAAGGTTTATGGCATGGAGAAGGGCACAGAGGTTGTGCTAAATTAGATAGAGCAGAAGAACAAGCAAAGGTCCTCTGTGACAGCCCTAGCTGGCACTGGTCCAAGGTAGGAAGTGTTCTGGATCTGCTTAGGAGGCCTTTGTTCTGTTCTGAAGGGAGCCTCTCCTGACCACTCTCCTTGGTGTCATCCTGGGCAACCTAGCCCTCCAGAAGCTTTTATGCCCACTCCCCTGGAGCTATGAGAAGAGTGTGGATGGTTTGGGCCATTCCAGACCTACATGAAGACAAGTTGCACTTGCAGCCAGAGATGTCTCTGCTAGAGCCTGTGGCAACAGGTGAACTGGCTCCATCCCCCAACAAACACGCACAGGTGTTCCTCGGGGACCTGGCTCTATTCACGCTGACCCCATGTTCCATGGGAAGAGGGTGGATAGAGCTCAGCGAGTATTAAAGAATCAATCTCATTAGTTGATCAGCTTGCCACGGTTAAATAGCTTGTCTGAAGTCACCCAGCTCAGAACCAGGACCCCCATGTATGGTTGAGCTTCTGGGAGGAGGTAGTGCTACTCCCCACAGGGAGGAACAGTCTCGGTGATAGTTTCCCCATAGTGCCCATTCTGTGCTGCTGAAACTGCTTCTCCCCTGAACTGGGCTCTGCACACCCAAGAAACTGAGGTCTCTCTCTCTCTCTCTCTCTCCTTTGCTTCAGATCATGGAAAAGTAGCTTCATAAACTTCTCCCTTCTTTTTTTTTTTGCGGAACTGGGGATTGAACTCAAGCCCTTGTGCTTGCCAAGGAAGCGCTTATTCCACTGAGCCATCTCCCCAGCCCCAACTTCTCCCTTCTGGAGGTCGCATTCTTGGACTTCCCGGGACGCTCAGAGGAGTCCTGGCCAGGCTTCTTTCTGTTAAAACTCATGTGCACTGTGTTCCAATCAGTTTACATTATTTGGCATAGGCAGTGGCTTATTTTGTGTCACTGAAGTGTTCTGTTGAGACTGAAAGAAGAAAATAATGGAAAGCAATCAGGAAACCTGGGGCATGTCCCAGCTCTGTCATTAAGTCACCTTGGACAATGAATCTTGCATAAACTTTCAGGGTATAAGACAAAGCAGAGACCTGCCCACTTGGCAAACTTCTTGTTCTCTTTCTCTATTTTACTCCCAACAGTTTCTGAGATACTTTTCCAGGGGCCATCAAGGTGAAACCTTTGGGCCAGGAGATCCTGATGGGTCTCTCGAGCTCTTGAGTGGAATCCAGATCTGTACCTAGTCATTTAATTGGAGGAGATGCTTACATCCTTGTCTTATAGAAGTGGGGGGATCTCTTTACACAGGACTGACTTTGGGGACCCCTCCATCATCACTGTGCTGTACTCCTCAGGGACAAAGACTTTCTCTCCTGGTTTCAATATGAGCCTAAGCAGAGAAGGAGAGGAGCAAGGAGAGAGGGAGGGGAGGGAAGCATCTCCTCCACAGATGTTGAGCCAGTTGAGCTCTAAATCTGGACACCGTTGAGATGCAGAGCATGTGAGCTGCTTGACTATTGCTGCCCACTCAGCTTGGAAGTGGCATCTCTTCAATGCCCCTCTCAGCAGGCAGCCTGGCGACACAGGAAGTGGGGCTGTTCCAGACAGACAAAACCCACAGCTGGCCCAGCTCTTTTTTTCTCAGAGCAGGGACTGGGTGGAGGGTGCAGCTCTGGGTTGAGCTTGAGGGGAAGGTGGTGGCCAGATCTAATCCTCAGGGTGATATCGTGGGATCCTGAATCTGTGAGCTGGGTAAGGAAGAAAGACCTGGTCTGGGAAGTGGGCAGTGTAGCCAGATGGGGAAGTAGCGAGTGGCTGTGGGCGGGTGGGTGTGCAGCTGATGCTCTATGAACACGAGTACAAGAGTGGATGAGTGGAAGGAGCATGTGGAAGGGGTGGGAGGGACTGGGAGAGCGTCACTGAGCCCCACGCCAGGCTGTACAGTAGGGCATCTTCATAGGAGAGGAGTGTGGGGACACCTGTGTAAAGAAGAAAGGGGTGTAAAGCAGAGAGGTGATGTGTAGCCCAGCAGGGTAAACCTGGGTTTCCCTCAGCTGAGGGCCTCCCCTTTCTGCAGGACTGGCCAGTGTCATGGTGCCTCCTCTGCTCAAGTAGGAGCTACTCTCCCTGAACTGCCCCATGTGTGTGTGTGGGGGGTTGAGTATGGAGGCTGGGGGGCTCTTACTGAGGCCAGAAAAGGTGGGCTCAGAGGCTGGAGATGAAAGCACAAAGGGAGCACTGACCATGAAAATGGCCCTGCAGCGGAAGCCTGTTATCAGGAGCATCTAATGAGGCTTTGCAGGGCTGAGGCCAAGGCCCCAGGCAGCGTGAGGCTTTCCTGGTTCCCAGGAGACAGCATAAGGTTGGCATAGGCCCTGGTGCCAGGTATAGCTCCTGATCATGCCAGCCAGGGGTCCAGACTTGCTGGCATTGCCTGGTGCTCTGAGAGCCACTTATCTTGTCCTATATACCCACCTTCCCTGGTATCAAAGTAGCCTCTGCTGGACCCACCAGACTCTTTGGAGCAGAAAAAGGGTGGGGCAGGTCTGGAAGAACAGCCTGGGGCATAACTGGTGCAGCATCCAGGCCTGGAGTGCTCCCCAGAACTTCTTCCTGCTTCCACCCCACTCCAGTGGGATGAGACCAGCCAGGGACAGGTGGTCACCTAGATGGTTCTGGGAGTCCAGCTACTGGTCATTCCATAGAGAATCAAGCTGGTTCAAAATTTCCTTCTCTTTCCTCTCCTTGGGGCCTGACTTCAACCACATTTCCTCTTGACTGTGAGCCACCATCTCTTCCTCCTTCCCTCTCTCTCCTTTGTCTTCTTCACCCACCCCCTTCTTCATGTTTGAGACAGGATTTCCTTATGTATTCCAGGTGGACCTTGAATTCACTATGTAGTTCAGGCTATCCTCAAGCTGTCAGTGATCCTCCTGCCTCTCTCTCTCGAGTGATGGGAATACAAGTGTATGCTACCACACCTGGCTTCTTGAAGACAGGACTGTGTCCTTGCACTCAGCACAAGTGCCTGACACATAGAAGGTGCTTAATAAGGACACTTACGTGGAGCTTACTATGTGCAGATACTAACTCACTTAATCCTGTCAACATCTTACAAGGTTGACATTACGATCATCTGCATTTGACAGATGAGAGACAAAGTACCTTGCCCAGTAATAGCCCAGCCTGCAACAGGAGGAGGTGGGATTTGAACTCAGGCAGGCTGGTTCCATCATGCTGTCAAACAGACAACATATATTTGTTAGATAGAGTGGACTCAAGGGGTTATATTCTGAGGTCACATCTGAGTAAAAGGAAGAACTAGAACCAGCCTCCTTGGCCAGAACAGCCTTGAGGTCATGCAGTCCTGGGTCCCCATATCCCAGCAGGTATTACAGGATTGTTGAGGATAGAGCTACATTTCTTGTAGGGGTGGGATAGCCCCTGGGGCTGCAACAGAGCAGTCTTCTGGGAGGCTTTCTTCCACACTGGGAGTACCTCCTTCTGCCTCTCCAAAGGCTGCTCTATGAGGCAGTCTTAGCCAAGCCTGTGAATAGGAAGAACATGAAAGGAAGAGGGGCAAGAAGGACCAAGGGAGACAGAGAGGTGGGTGTGGTCTACGTGCCTGTGCAAACCTGCGGCTTTTCTTATTATAGGGCAGCAGTGACTGGGGGTGTCCCGGGTCAAAGCCAGAAGGCATCTCATAGGGATATGGTTTATGCCCAACCTGACTCCAAGGGAGTGATGGTCCAGAGAGTAGAGGGGTACAACTGGGGGGTAAGGGAGGGAAAGGAAGGCAGCTGGGCATAGGATGGAGCCACTGCTTTGTTAATGGGAAAGCAGAGGCTGGGAGTCAGGTTTGGGAGCTTAAGGAGGGGAGAAATGGGGAAGACCAGTGGGGACACATCAGGTACAACCTAGTGGATGGGTTCCCAGGTAGTTGAGAAGCACCTGTGTCAGCAGAAGCCCTAAGGTACAGCTGTCCTTTGCTCCTAGGATCAATTGATAAGCTCACAAACTGCACTCTGCTCTTTGGTTGGGAACACAGGCTATTTGTGTGGCTGACAGTATGACTGACCAGAGGTTAGTGTCTTCCCCATTTTGCCTGATTCATAAGACGGATGAATTTGATGTCCTTCTTACCATCCTGGGACGTTGGAAATCTCTCAGAGCCTGAAGGGTGGGGTCCTCAGGTCTAGGTGGCTGGAGACAGATTTCTTCTAGGGGAGGGAAAATGCCTACTGCCCATGGAATGGGATGGAACCTGACATGTCCAGAATTCTTCTGAAATCTAGGAAGTGTCTTTGCTAGGGGATGCCATGGATGGGCATGCATTGAACTCACTAGCACTGTTCAAAGAAATTAGTTAAATCATGTTTCTGAGCTGGATGTCATAGTATTATTTCTTCAAAGAAGTCTGACCCCAAGCTGCAATATAGAAAAAGGGAAAATGGGCCCTGGAAGTTCCCTCAGGATGTCTTCCCTAGGCCTTCAGAGAGCTTTCAGACAGTGCCAGGAAATCTTTGAGAAAAGCCCTGGACAGACCAGGGCCCAGCATGCCTTGAGTACTCTGCGGCTGGCTGCCTTTCATGACCATTAATCACTGCTAAGTGTCATTATTGCTAATAAAATTAACTGACTTTATACTGAGATATCAATCTTGGGGTCTGCTACACAAAATTTTAAATCAGGTTCCTGTGCATGAGTGGAAGGTATTTTCACTGAGCCTGGCTTACAAGGATAGCCTCAGGAGTTGTGATACTCTGCAGCCTGCAAAATGTTATAATCAAGGACAGTGACCTCAGTTTAACAAATCAACTTCCAACCTTTGCTGTGCAGTCAGCAACTGTCTCAGGTGAGAACACAAGTAGACCTCAGGAGAACTCTAGGATCAGTGCCCTTGAAATGTTTCCCAAATTTTCCCTTCTATTCTCACCTTTCCTTCTCTCAGTACATTTGATCCAGTCCTTTGCCCTCTTCTTTGGATCAGCTTCCTCTGTTTGTCTGCTGGGTTACAAGTGTACTACCCAAACACAGAAAGGGGGAGGAAGTTAAGGCATACTCTATTAATTCAAATTCCAAATTTCCAGAGAAAAGATTGATTGGCCAAGCTCAGGTCATGTGCTTATTATCAATCCAATCAATAGACTAGAACAGCAAGGTCATGTGATATAAAATGGCCAATAGAGATTACATGATAGTCATAGACAGAAGAAATGGGTAGGCAGCAACATGCAGCTTGGACTCATAGTGATTATCCTGTCTCAGTCTCCCCAGTGCTGGGATTATAGGCATACACCATCACGGCAGTTTTGGTTGACTACACAGAGTGCCCAGGACTGGGGCTAACATGGCATGTGGTATGAACCTTGCATTTGCCTCACAGGCACTTAAACCATTGAACTATCTCCCCAGCCAAGCAATAGTAATTTAAAGGGCTCAGAAATAGCTACTGAAAAAGTGATAGGTATATATAAATATTCTATGCCACATAACATATATTTATTAATGTTTATTTATTTATTTATTTATTTTTTGGCAGAACCAGGGATTGAACTTAGGCCCTTGCACTTGCCAGGGAAGTACTTATTCCACTGAGCCATCTCCCTGGCTCCCCATATATTTATTAATGTGTTATGATATATGACATAGAATATTTGTATAATGATAAACTAATTAGAGATATTTTTTTTCTCTCTCTCTCTCATCATTTGTGTGTGTGTGTGTGTGGTACCTAGGACCAAACTTAGGACCTTGTGCTTATGCCACTGAGTTACCTCCCTGGCCTTTTTTTTTGTCTTTTTGAGGCAGTCTTGCCATGCAGTTCAGGCTGGCCTTCAGCTCACTTTGTAGCCTGGGCTGGTTTCAAATTTACAGTGATACTCCTGTCTCGTGTCCCACCACAGCTGGCTAGATAGATATTATTCTTGAAATGGCATTTGCAACAGACATGGAAGTTATGAAGGATGCTCAGTCCGACAGGCTAAATTTCCCATCACTCCCTGGTTGTTTCCTGTTTTGTCAGCCAGATTTATAAGTAAGATCTGGATTTCCAACAACAGAAATTATGTGAGCAAAAGTTTCCCCTGTGAGTAGGCCACAAGGCTGCTGTTTTCTTTGCTCCTGCATCCCTGAGCTGCCCTCCAGGCTGAGACCAGTTAAGGCGAGGCCTTCTTAGCTGGAGCTGACCTCAGGTTCTGCTCCAGACCTGCCGAGGGTCAAGCTCTGAGGATTTCCTGCCAGGCTTCAGGGAGGGGTTTGAGTGTAGACTTGGTGGACTGGAAATTTACCCATTTGCCCCCAGATCAATGATTAACAGGCCCCTGCCCTCACCCTGTCTAGGTGGGGAGCCCAGGGCCAGGCTGGGCCAAGAGGAGCCCGATAGCATCTGTCTCTGTTTGGAGGTTTCAGAGATATGCTCCACACTGGGGCAGCTGCACCTGATGGATTTGGAATCTACAGGAGCACCTGGGGCACAAGCAGGATCCACACCCTCCAGCAAGGCCTCCTACTCTGCCAGACAGAGGATGTGGCATCCAGCCAATGTTCTTGGCTAAGGCAGGTAACTCCAAGCAGGAGATCAGTGTACTTGGCTTAGCTGGAACACTCTCCCTCATGGCTCAGGGCTTACTTGGGCCAGAAGCAAGCAGATGTGGCCACTGCCACATCCAACTAGGAGCTTTGGGAGCTGTGGTCTGGTTCCACCTTTGCTCTTTATCCTGGTTATGAGGCTGGCATATTGCAGAAAGATGCTACTTCCTCAAGTCTGGGTCCCTACCCTCCAGGTTAGGAGATAGCAAACATCTTGAACTATGCTCCACGTCATAGAGCTTCTGAGAGGACAGAAAGTACCCTAATTCAAGATCCTGCCTTATTGCTTGTTGGTTGTATCTCTTCCAGTCACTGCCTCCTCATAAAACCTCTGTGTCCTCATCTGGACAAAGGGAGATTCTGCCTAATTAGAGAGTAAGACATCTAGCAAGAGAGCAGTTTGAGAAACTCCAGCTAGCAGGAAGGCAAGCCAGCATGTCCTGGGTGCTGTGGATTTTTCTTTTCCTGTAACCTTCAAGGCAACCCTGAGACATAGGGTGGGCCACTCTTTATACTTTGCAGAAGAGAAACCATGACCTTAGGTTTTCACAGCTAGATGTAATAGAGTTAGGTTTAGAATTTTCCAATCTGAGACTGGACCCAATGGACTTTGAGTATAGAACAAAAATCTGGGATTCATCTTCATCCAACCATCTGTCAGCCTGGCTTTTCTTCTTCTTCTTCTTCCTTCCCTCTTTCCTTCCATCCCTTCCTTTTTGCTTTCTTTCCATTCCTTAAGCATCTATTTGTTCCAGGCACCAAATGGCCTGATGGCTGGAGATCTATTTGGATTCAGAAAACAAGCTCAGTGGGCCCATAATTACTTGCAGCAGTTCAATGCAAGGGAGATAAGGCTCTAGGGGATTTTGACTGGGTGTTTGTGCTCAGTCTATGTCCCTTGTGCCTACGTTCTCTTAGGAAGGTTGCTGTCACAGGCAAACTCTGTAATGTTTCCCAGACTTCCTGGATTATAGCAGCTGTTATAGCTCAAGCCAAAGGAATCAGAATTGCCCAGTGTGGATTCTGGGAATCTGTATGTTTACTAAGCACTCAGATGATTTTTCTGATTGGGGAATTTGAAGAAAAAGAATAGAAGCTGGAACTTAGGAAGTTTGAATTTAAGGTTCTGCACCATTGCTTACTAACACCTTGATCTCCTGTTATGTAAGATCTCAAACCAAAGGCCAATAAAAGAAGATCCTGGGAAGGTCCCTTCAACCCATCCCTTAATTCTCACAGATTGTCCCGTCAGGATTCCCAATGCTTATGTCTCCCTTTTCTTCTCATCCTCTCCAGCTTGACTGGGCGGGAGGTCCTAACATCCTTCCCAGGGCTGGGCACCGAAGTGGCCCCCACACAGGGCAGTGCCCACCTGAAGCAGTGTGACCTGCTGAGGCTGTCCCGACGGCAGAAACAGCTGTGCCGGCGGGAACCTGGCCTGGCTGAGACCCTGCGGGATGCAGCACACCTCGGCCTGATCGAGTGTCAGTTCCAGTTCCGGCAGGAGCGCTGGAATTGCAGCCTGGAGGGAAGGACCGGCCTGCTCAAGAGAGGTGGGAAGAGTGCTGGGTACCTGGGGAGGGAGGGAGGAGGAGGCCACACTTCACTTGTGCTCTGGGCCCAGCCCTGCAGATTTGTGAAGGACTCCTGATGGCCATTCATGGCCCAGCCTGAGTTGGGGGGAACAGATGAACAAGGAAGACACTGAAAGGAGGGGACATAAGCCCCTCCTGGAGGAGCCCATAGATGAGTTGAGGCCTCAGCAGCCTCCCTGTGCCTCCCATACTCACGGACAACAGTGTTCAGGAACTTGCAAAGGTGGAGGCCACTGATAACTGGCTAAGATGCGCAAGACATCCTTTTGTCTCTCTGTTGCCTAAATTTGTTGTCATTCCTCCCCTTTCTTCCCCCTGCCTCCCTTTCTGGTTCCTGGCTCCCTCAGGGCCTCCATCCATTCACCCACTGAGCATAAACAGAGGCTCACAGTGAGGCGGGCACTGTGCTAAATGCTGGTCAAGTGCCGAGCCTGACCCTCTGTGCTCAGAAAGTGCACTGTCTAGGAGGAAAGCGGGTCATCATGTGACTTCACAACTAGGAGTAAAGAGCTATAATGGGAGATTTCTACAGAAATACAGTGGCATGGGCTGGCGAGACAGCTCACTAAGCGCCTACTTAGGCAAGTGCAGGGACCAGGGTTTGATCCTCAGCACCACATACCATGCTGGCCCCGCCCCTGGCCTGCTGAGTCAGCCACTGAGACTGAGACCAGGTGTGATGGTACACACCTGTAATTCCAGTGCTGGAGAGGCTGAAAACAGGAGAATCACTATGAATTAGAGCTGTGTAGTGAGACCCTGTAACAAAAACATTAAATAAAAAGAGAGAGAGAAAAAAATATAAAAAATACAGTGCTGATGACAGGGCAGCCAATTGCCTTCTAGGCCAACTTCTTTGCACAGCAGGAGAAGGCCTAGGCAGAGCGAGTGGCCTGCCTTCCTCTTAGTGACACCAGCACCCAGATGGTTTTGAGCGCCCCATCCCTGGCAGGGCAAGCATAGCGATGGTCCCGCAAGAGGCTGGGATGTGCAGTCCAGGGCAGGGCAGGGCAGGCAGGAGACTCCAAGCCACTCTTTCATTGGGCCAACTCCTCAGTGGATGTAGATAATGACATATGTGAAACATTGGAAGCACAGGGAGCCCATGGTGCATCACTCAGGGGACCAGAAGCCTCAGGAATGGTTGATCTGACTTGTCACATATGTACTTGGAATCAAGGTGGCTCTTTGGCTCCAGCTCGGCACCTCCCCTGGTGCCCAAGCCCCTTCTCTTTGCATCTCAGTTCTTGTTGTAGTCTGTGAGTCTCATTGCCCCCGTGAATCCGGGCACACACTCCTCGGTGAATCTGGAAGTTCCCTTGAGGCTGAACAGTAGGTGATGGGAAGCTTACCCAGAGACGCGTATGTGGGCTGAGAGACCCTGATTTGGCTTGCCGTGGTGCTCCCAGCAGCCCTCCTGTCCTCAGACAGTCTCTGAACTGCCTCTTTCTCCCTGCTTTCACCCTGGTGCCTGGCACAGGTTTCAAGGAGACAGCCTTTCTGTATGCAGTGTCTGCAGCTGCCCTCACCCATTCACTGGCCCGGGCCTGCAGTGCTGGGCGAATGGAGCGCTGTACCTGTGACGACTCCCCGGGCCTGGAAAGCCGGCAGGCGTGGCAATGGGGTGTGTGTGGTGACAATCTCAGGTACAGCACCAAATTCCTGAGCAACTTCCTGGGACCCAAGAGAGGAAGCAAGGACCTGCGGGCTCGGGCTGATGCTCATAACAGCCATGTGGGCATTAAGGTGAGCATGTTCTCTGGATAGCCAAAGCACTGCCCCTGGGCAGGGTGCAGAGGCAGGGAGCAAGGTCTGTAGGAGGCCAGCACCCATATGAAAACATATACTCACTCCAGGATGGACTTTATTCCTTCAACTGACATGTGAGTATCTGCTCTGGACCATTATTGTGTACCATAGGTATGAGAAAATAGGGAAAGGACATGGCATTACCCATGGGTGGGTAGCTAGAGGGACAGGCTTCAGATATGTTTTGGCAAAGCAGGACCATGTTTAGAGAAGAGCATCCATTCCAAGAGTGAAGCCAACATTGTTCAAACGACTTTGATCAAGGCAAACGCTATCTGTCAGAATGTTTTGGATAGGAAGATGGAGGAGACCCAGAGAGGACAGGGACTTAACTGAGGTCACTGCTGAGGACTTGTGCTGGTCAAACTGCTAGTGATAAGTATCTAGATCTATTGGGGTGCTCAGTGCTGCTGGAGATCAAGCTGGGGGCTCTCTACCACTGAGCTACATGCCTAGCCCTTTTTATTTATTTATTTATTCATTTATTTAATGTATTTGGTTGTTGCAGGGTCTCACTGTGCAGCTCAGACTCGGCTGATCCTCCTGCTTTCAGCCTCATTAGTGATGTGATTATAGGCGTGCACCACAACACCTGGACTCTGTGGCTGGCTCAGCCCACCCTGGGGGTAGGGCTGGCATGGCATGTGGTGCCAGGGATTGAACCGTGGTCCCTGCACTTTTGCCTAAGCTTGCCTGAGCAGGCACTTTGGTCTGCTGTGCTATCTCTCTAGCACCTGTTTTTAGTTTTTGAGACAGTCTTGCTAAGTTGCCCAGGCTGCCCTCACGCTTGTGATCCTCCTGCCTCAGGCTCCTAAGCATCTGGGCTTAGAGCCACACGCTCCCCATCCTATTGGAAGTCTTTAGGAAATGGAATTCTGTGCTTTTGTGTCCTCATCTTTTTTTTTTTTTTTGGTCTTTTTGAGGCAGGGTCTCACTATGCAGTTCAGGCTGGCCTTAAGCTCACTTTGTAGTTCAGGCTGGTCTTGAACTCACAACAATCCTCCTGCCCCAGCCTCCCGAGTGCTGGGATTGCAGATATGCGCCACCACGCCCGGCGTGTCATCTTTGAACTGTGTGAATCACGGCTGCTGTATTTGGGTGTGCAGGCTATATATTCCGTGCGAATACATTCTCTGGGTCATGGGAGGAGTGAGCTCTGGCTCACATGACCCTCACCACAGTGTACACTGCCAAAAGCAAGGGGAGCCTTTCTATGCTTTGCTGAAGGTGCCTCTTGGGTCAGCTCAGGTCCTGTTTTTTCCCTCACATGGTTCTTCATGTCTTCTTCTCATTTGATGGTCCTCTGCATGTCAGCACTCTAACATGGACCTCTGACTAAGCCTCATCTGCATCTCTCTGCAGGCTGTGAAGAATGGTCTCAGGACCACCTGCAAATGCCATGGAGTATCAGGATCCTGTGCTGTACGTACCTGCTGGAAGCAGCTCTCCCCCTTCCGTGAGATAGGCCAGGTGCTAAAACTGCGCTATGATTCGGCCGTCAAGGTGTCCAGTGCCACCAATGAGGCTTTGGGCCACCTGGAGCTGTGGGCACCTGCCAAGTCAGGTGGCCCCACCAAAGGCCTGGCTCCACGGCCTGGGGACCTGGTCTACATGGAAGACTCCCCCAGTTTCTGCCGGCCCAGCAAGTATTCCCCAGGCACAGCTGGCAGGGTGTGCTCCCGGGAGGTCAGCTGTGGCAGCTTGTGCTGTGGGCGTGGCTATGATACCCAGAGCCGCCTGGTGGCCTTCTCTTGTCACTGCCAGGTTCAGTGGTGCTGCTATGTGGAGTGCCAGCAGTGCGTGCAACAGGAGCTCGTGTACACCTGTAAGCGCTAGGCACTGCCCCGTGAGCCAGCCCGTGCTGCTGGGATATTGGTGGCCCCTTGGGGCAGGTACACACAGTGTGCATGTGAATATTGACGGACATGCCTGCGCACATATGTGTGCCATTCCTCACTTTTCTGTCCCCGCTCCATCCTTGGTCAGCCTCTTGTGTCCCACAACACAGCAAACGGAAGCAAAGGGTCCTGCCCTGAGTCCAACCTTGTTGAAGATTTGGAACAGGAGAGCAGACTGGGAAGGGGTATGGAGGGAAACAAAGGAGACCTAGAGGAGAGCAGGAGTGAGATTGTGCAGGGAGGGAGGGTTGTGCTGCCGTCTCCCACTCCTGGGATGCATGGCCTGGAGCCATCAAGCTGCTGGGAGAATGCGCAAGAGACGAGGCCAGCTGGCAGCCCTGGCGGCATCCAGCCAGGAAGGGGCTGTGCAGCCCTGTTCAGGTTACAATGAGCTCTGAGTGCCATACACTCACACTATGCTGGTGGTGGTGCCAGTAGCTGTTTGGAGCAAGGGAATCTTTCTGGATTTAGTGAAACCAAATTAGATCCTTGCCCTCAAACCTCACGTCCTTGATTTGATTTTTTCAAACCTAGCTGCACTGAAACCTCATTCTTATCCCCAAAGCTGAATTTCTCACAGTTACCCAGATATATTCAATATTTAAGGCACTTGAGGAAAGTGGGAGACCAGTTGTCAGAGTGGGACTCAACCAGGGTACCTGCAGATGGGCAGGAAGGCAGTGACTGCTTTCCATTTTCCCTCCAAACAAAGAGGGTGACCGTCACCTGCTGCCAGCAGGGATGCAGCTGTTTCAGCTTGCATAGGGGTGTGTTCTGGCTGAAACTTGTGGCTGCGGCCCACCTGGACTGGGAGGCCCCACTGCTACTAATGTTTGTGTTGCAGAAGGACCTTGGACTCATGATCCGTGCTTCTGGTTACATGTCTGTTCTCATGGCTGCTTGTCTGATTTGGGCTTTTGTCCTGCTAGAGTCTACTAAGCCTGGCTCCTTGGTGGCCTCTTTCTTTAGTAATGGGCCCTTACTTTGGCCCCTGCCTGGGGAATAGAGGTGACTTTGCTAATTTCTGTGGACCTCTGGACATTTCCAAAAGGACCTTCCAAGGCCCCAAGTGGAAGGAGGAGAAATACTGAATCCATTTATAGGTGTACACGGATGTACTGGAACCACGCAGTGGAGGGTTTGCAGGGAACAGCACACATCTCTGGCCCAGGATGAAGCTCCTGCAGGGGTCAGCTTGCTGGAATCTATGTGCTTCCCAAGAGCAGTGTCTGAGGACAGCAGAGGGAAAGTGACCTCCTTCGGGAAGCTTGTAGCTGCCTGGCTGGTCTGCCACGCCCTCTTGTATGCTTCCTTTCTCCCTGAACCCAGTACTGCTGACCCTCCGCTGAAACAGGAAACCCAGAATCAGCCAAGTGCACAGAACTCTTGGGAAATCCAGCTCCAGGAAGAAAGCCAGAGGCCCAACAGCCTGCCTGAGACCTTCACAGCCAGGGGAGCACTTTGGTGACCTGAGGCAGTCTGGGGATGCTGGAAGGATCTTTGGTGGTGGAAGCAATGACGACAAGCCAAACTGTCTTGACACTCCAGATAGAATGATTCTGCTGACCTGGCAGCTGGGCCCCATCTTGGAAGGAGAAAAAGGGCTGTAGCCTGGCTTTCTACTTTTGTTCCACTTCCCTCTCTGCGTGGAGACTTGATCTCTGCCAGATCTTGCTCCTCTGTGACTCCAGCGCTGCTTCTGTCTTGGCTCAGCTCTGGGCTGCACTGGCAGGAGGAGGGACTTGAGAACAACTTGGGTCTGCACCCCACCTCTACGGCTTTTAGGGCTGGGGTTGCAGGAAAATAAGGGGTAGACTAAGACGCCCAAGGTCGTGTTCGGCCACCAACACTGCCATCCCAGTCGTGACCTTTGGCTGGTGGGGTCCTCCTTGTCTGGCCCCCTCTGTCCCTTTTTTTTCTTCTTGCTTCCAGCTCTTTATCTCCTTGTTACCCCTAAAATGCTACCTTAGCCCTTCTGGGGCTCCTTGGGACCAGAGTGACCAATAACCCCTCATTCTGCAGCTTTAAGGGAAATGCTCGCAGGGTATTTTTGTCTACCTCACATATATAGTTTTTAGGACAAAAGAGAATATTTATATAGCTAAGATATATGGGGAAGTATTTATGTTATTTATATAGTTTCTCTTTCACAGGCAGCACATGTGGAGTTTGTATTTCCCTGGAAGTTTTTGTCTGGGGAAACAGCCTGGCCTGACTGGGGTCCCCACTGAGCTGGGTGCCAGGTGGCTGGAGGAGGTGGCACTGCTCAGCATCCATGATCCATCTTGGAACTGGTGGGCATGCGCCTCCTTTGGGATGTCCCTGCTGGTTTGATCTGGATCCTGCTGAAGTCTTCGTAGAGTCTTTGCTCCTCTGGGTCCCAGGCCCACTTCTTTAGCTCTGGCAAAAATATTTTGCTCATAAAAATAATGAATATATGGGTGACTACATCTGGCACCTGACATTTGTAAAGCACTTTCTCTTTTTAGAAAATATTTTTATCTCTTTAATCACTTGATTTCTCCATTATTCTTGAGAGCTGGTTGGGGCTACATTACTGTACCCACCTTTGAGATGAGGCCCAGAGATGGAGGTCTGAGCTCAAAGTCACACAGCGGGGAGTTGTTCCATTCACTAAATGTCTACACAGACCTGGCACTGGAGGAGCTGACTTACCTTGAGCCTGGGAGCCAAAGCCTAAATATTTGCCCATGCCCAGAAACTCAGGAAAGTCGCTTCTTTCCTCATTGTTTACTTCCTGCCTTTTGAATCTGGATAGTATGCCAGTATTTCCAAATGGAGTCCATGTTTCTGGGACTGAAGTGCCTGAGAGGCCTGGAGAGAACGTTGGAAGTCCTTCCAGAGGGTTCCTCTGTCGCACTGCCCGAGACAGCTGGGCCACATCACTGGACCCCCTCCAGAGGAGTTTTATTTGAAAGTTTCCGTTTTAAAATACATTGTTACCCACTGGATTTTTTTCCCCCTTGAAAAATCAACTCTAAGGGCTGGGGAGCTGGCTCAGTGGAATAAGTGCTTCTCTGGCCAGCGCAAGGACCTGAGTTCAATCCCCGCTTCCACCAAAAAAAGAAAAATCAACTTTATTGATAAACTGGGTCTTCATTCCCATCTGGCTGCAGTAAGCCAGTGAAAGGAACAGGATTCACAGTGTGTGTGTGTGTGTGTGTGTGTGTGTGTGTGTGTCTGTCCAATTTACCAAATACCCTTGCCCCAGCCCTCCACGCTCATGAATGTTTTTGCAGGACTGTCATAGGCAGTCTGCCTCCTGCTCTTGTTAACCCCAGGTGCCCTGGACTTTTCTATTGCCTGGCAGACAGCTAGACAGACAGACCCATGCTGATCCTGAAGTTTATTTCTTGCTTTACAAAGTTTCCCTTCCCCAAAACTATGAACTTCCTTTGCTTTTTGTTCCAGCCCACTTTAGAATTATAAAGGTAGCTATCGTTTGTTAAGTACCCACTGCATCCATCCATGATTATTTATGATGTTCCTATTGAGTGCCAGGTACCCTCCTGGGTGCTTGGGTACAGCAATATATAAGACCAAGTGGGGCTGACATCCTGGTGGTGGAAAGACAGTTAACCAATAAAAACTACATGCCAGTTATTTGTACTTATTTTGTGTTGATTTATTGCAATGACCCTGCATGCCGGACAGTGCCACCTAGAATAGCTAAGGAAGGCACCTAATTGCCACTAGCAAGCAGATGTGTCAGGATTGGAACACAGATCTCCTGGATTTCAGTGTGAGTTCTTTGTTCTCCACATTGCTGCATCTCCTCAGGTTCAGGGAATGCAGGGAGTGATTATTCCACTTTGTAGATTCTGGGTAAATAGAGGCCTAGAGAAAGGATGCAGTCTATTTCAGGTGGCACATAAGAACAGATTGGAAGCTGAGTTTCCCCCCCCCCTTTTTTTTTTTTTTTTGTATTTTAGGGAAGGGTCTACAGGGTGTTCAGGGTCTCACTACTAGATTGGACCCATAGTGATCTGCCTGTTTACAGCCTCCCCAGTGCTGAGATTACAGATGTGTGCCACCACACCCAGTCTTAATTGCCATCTCAGCACACCCCAGGGGCGGGGCTGGCATGGCAGGCTGGAGGATCAAACCCTGGCACCTGTGATTGCTTGCAGGTGCTTTAATCCGCTGAGCTATATGGCCAGCCCTTTCCCTTGGAATTGACAAGTATTTCTGGAGCCCTTACCCTGTGATCAGTAGTATTGTGGGATGGGTAAAGGTGGGATGAGGCAAAGCAGAAGCCTTCAGAGACTGGGGAATCTAGCAGGAGAAACAAGATGTATGACATGCAACTGTTCAGGCCATTTCCATGTCAACCCCAAGTCCCTTCTTCTGCCACACTGCTTTCCCAGCATTCTCTGAGAAGCCTCAGCTTCTGGGAATCTGGGGATCTGGGGCAAGGGACTCTTCTGACAAAAGATATGAGACAGTGCTTAGTTGTCAGTCCATAGCTGGTCTGTCCCGAGCTCTGCAGCCCTGCTGGAGGCCACAATACCTTACTTAGAGTCCTCCGGAAGGGAAACAACCCTGGGGGTACCTTCTTCTCCACTTCATCCCAGTCCTGACATGTTTCTGGGGCTCGTGTTCCTGGACCTGGACTCCAGCTGGTGCTGAGTGATGACAGACACTCGACTCCACAGCTAGTGGCAGCCTCCACCTCACCAAGGGATTTCTCGCTTGCCTTCCTCCTTGAGCCTCGTGTGTGGTGCACCCTCTTCCCTTTTCACAGATAGGGAGGCTGAGGTGTGGGGTGGTCAGGTAGAGAACTAAAAGCCACACTGCCAGCAAGCAGGCCAGTCTTCTTCCTCCCTTATTCTCTCTACACCACCTTCCTCATCCACCTCCCATTTGAGCTTTCCTGCTCCTGCCTATAAACCGGTTCTCAAACAGGCCCTCAGGCCTCTCCACCTTCAGCTGCTCGAGCTGCCACTCTTCCTGGGGGATCAGGGCTTGTTGAGACAATCACTAGGTCGTTTTCTACCTATGGTATGCCCCACTGAAAAGCATTAAGCTATATTTGCACACATAGTATCTCTCGCTCCATATTTATTTTGTTGAACCACTTTTGAGAACTTTGCAGACACAGGCAATTCAGTATTTATCACAGATCTCCTAAAAACAAGAACTTCCTGGAGTTTAAACACTGATGAATATTGCGATACCATCCATCTTCATACTTCCTCAAGCTACCCTCAAAATGTGCTTTATGACCTGGGCATGGTATAATCCCAGTAGCCAAGAGGCTGAGGCAGGAGAATCACTGTGAGTTAAGAGGCCAGCTTGAGGGCCAGGGAGATAGCCTAGTAGAATAAGCACTTGTCAAGTGCAAGGGCCTGAGTTCAATCCCTGGTTCTGCAAAAAAAAAAAAAAAAAAAAAAAGGAGGCTAGCCTGAACTACATAATGAAACCCAGTTTCAAAAAATAGTTTTTAAATGTTCTTTATGATATTTCTCCCTTGGTTCAGGATCCATGCAAGGTTCAGGTATTGCATTCAGCTGTCATGTCTCTGATGTAGTCAGAGTAAACTCTCTTTACTTCCTTGATATTGCTAGTTGAGAGTTCACTGCAGATGTCTTGCAGAATGTCTTCCAGCTGAGGCTGGTCTGATTGTTTCCTAAAGCTTCCCTGACAGTCCTCATCCATGCACATGGCCAGGAACCCTTAATGTCCTTTTATCCTCTCAGTGGTGATCTTGGATGTCATTGTTTGGTTAAAGTGGTTTCTGCCAGACTGCCCCATTGGAAAGCCACCCTTTTCCCTTTGTGTCCCATAACTCATCCCCTGGGTGGTGCTGTGGGACTGTGGGAATGGCCTGTTTACCCAATAGCTGCAGCACCCACTGGTGACCCTTGCCTAAATACATCCGAAGTGTTGATTCTTTAATTTCATCATCTCTTCTCTTCATTAATTGGCATTCTTCTATGGAGATGAGTTTCCTTTTCTTCCATATCTCTGTGGAATTCCTTTTTATCTTCACAAACACTCTACAGAGTAAGAAGTATAATTTCAATTTTGAAGACAAAGAAACTGAGATTCAGGGGGCTTAAAATACTTGCTGAGTGAGTGATAGAGCCAGGACTCAAGCTTGGGCCTCTCTCATGCTTGAGCTCTTTCTTACCCACAGCCTTCTAGAATCTTCTTCAAGTGCTAGGGTGCTTCTCTGATGGTTTTGCTCTTAGCAAGGGTTGAGGAGACTGTCTTCTCCCAGTGGGATTCCTGGGCATGTGGGGAAAACACTGGAGGAGGGAGAGATTTCCTGTCTTACAAATCATGAGTCAGACTTGCTCTCCACCACTTCAAGCCCACGTCTTCACCACCCCTGAGGACCTCACCCTCCTGGCCTTGCTCTGGGCTCTGTGGAATGTGACTATGGTGACCCAAAGTCCTGGAGCTACTGAGATGGCCTTAAGGTCAATTCTTCTGCACCTCAGACACCTGAGGACATATACAATAATTTCCCCGTGTGCCCAATTTTCAGGTGGCTGAAATGGCTGTCGGCTCAACACCCAGCACAGCCTGCTAGGCCTGGCTCTAGAGAAGGGCTGTAAAGGGACAGAGCAAGGACCCCAAACAGCATGGGGACACTCATACATGGGAAGGCAGGTGGGATCCTTTCCTTTAACTCTCCATCCCTTGTTTATACCAACTCTCACTTGGGGGCCCTTCAAGTAACTATTCATGCAGCCCTGTGATGGATCACTTAAGGTGTGTTACCCATGTGCCAGAGTCCTGGGGTGGCGTGGCATGGCAATGAGACCTAGGCTGGCCTTCAAGGAGGTCACAGACAAGAAAAGACACCATAGAACGTAGGATCTCAGCACTCAAAGATGCCACTCTGTGAGTCCGAATCCTGGGGAATTCCTAGGTCAGGGTATTTCCTTATTAATTAATCAGGGTGGCAGAACCATGGGTGCACACAGCCATGATCTCCATTTCACAAAACAGAACCCAGAGTAGTTCTATGTCGAGTCCAGGGCTCTAGGAAATAACTGGGTTGCAGATCCAACAGCTCTTTCTGCCTCTTCCCTAGTAGGGAAGGGCAAGGCCTTGTAAGGCCTGGGGACTAAAGCAGGGGGCCAGGGAGGATGCAGAATTCCACAGGGCTGGTGCACTCCTTCATCCTGAGGTTCACCTCCCTCCTTCTTTCACCCCTGGCCTCTCCCTTTCTCTCCTCCTGCATACCTGCCATGCGGGGGCTGGCTGGGTCTTGGGTGTCTTGTTGCCCCACTCCCATCCCCAGTCCCCAGGGGCGATGGGGCCCGCATTCCTCCCTAGCTCTCTCAGGTCCATTAGTGTGTTTATGCTAGAGCCGCTCAGGGAAGCCATGCTGGACCCCCCACCAGCCCGACACGGAGGGCGGCCAGTTGGGTGAAGGAGGCCAGTCAGAGAAATGGCAGACCTGACCCATGGTCTGAATTCCTGCTCCCCCCATGCCAGCCCCCGCCTGAACAAGTCCAGGGTGGCCAAAGCCTGGGGAGCAGAGATAGTCCCAGCCACCACCCCTTCCTGCCTGGCCCCTTTTGCAGCTGACAGCCTCTAATCTCAGCTGTCTTCATGCAGCCAGCCCCCAAGCCCAGGGTCACCTGACACGGACACATTTTAATTCACAAACTGATTTCTGCTTGTTGGCAACATGTCATTTCTGAAATTGCTTTCTCTGCCCAGAGGCAGAAGATGTCAGAGTGTGCAGGTGTGGCAGTGGCGCCACCCCCACCCCACCCCCACCCCCAAGTTCAGGAAGGATTAAGGGGTGTGGGGGGCACACATGAGCTCCTCAAACTCTGCTTCTCATGTTTCCCGTAGGGCTGGAGGCCAGGGATGGGGGATGATGGGAACGGCCTCTGTTCTCCTCTCTAGCTTGAATACAGAGGCCTAAGGTTTGGTAAAAGAACTCACTGCTGCTGCTGTTGACAATAGAAACAGAAGTTGCTTTGAGTACATTCAACACAGGTGCCAGGCACTTGGCAAAGTCCCTTTCTCATGCACTGTTATGATAGAATGTCACGGTAATTCTCTAAGTTGGTGTCATTCCTATTTTCCTGCTGAGAAAACTGGGGATCAGGGAGGTTAGATAACTGACTGGAGGTTGCACAGTAAGTCAACGACAGTGCTAGGACTCAGCACAGTGATGGCCATAAGTGGACCCGGACTTGAAGTTCTGAGAAGAGATGAGCCACAGAGCTGGGGGCTGCCAATATCGCCAATGAAACTGGCTGACTCCTACTATAGCCATGTGTACTGTGACCTCGGGGACCCAAAGTCAACGTCCATTCTGCAACTCAAATAGCTTTTTTTTTTATTTTTTATTTTAGGGAAGGGTCTACAGGATCTCACTACTATATCAGACTTGTAGTGATCCACCTGTTTGCAGCCTCCCAAGAGCTGGGATTACAGGCATGCGCCACCACGCCCAGTCTCAATTGCTATCTCAGAGCGCCCCAGGGGTGGGGCCGGTACGGCAGGCCCCAGGGATTGAACTCCCAGCCCCTGTGCCTGCTTGCAGGTGCTTTAATCCGCTGAGCTATTTGACTGGCCCTCAAGTAGCTTTTTGGTCACTCTTTCAACTTTCCTTAGCCTTTTGCCTATACCTCAATTAGCAATTGTCTCTCAGTACTCATATCCATTGTGTTCTGGATGAATGAATGGAAAGACAAATGCACAAATCAACCCTTGAGTCTTAGTCTCCATGTTCTCTCCCCATCCCCATCTCCTTCTCTAGCAGTGTCCAGCTACAGCAGGCTTCCTGCTACAGCAGGCTTCCTGCTGCAGCTGACGC
>PVKA01027154.1:0-30852 GCA_004027165.1 Ctenomys sociabilis
CAGGGTCAGGACTTACCAACTTCAAACTTGTCCATCTGTGCCTGCCTTGGGTCCGCCTGCTGTGTTCAGTCTTCTTCCTGCTGTGGCCCATGGACATGAACCTGCTCTGCTCCACTTGATAGATGTTGTGGTCCTGGTTTGGCTGGCTGAGTCTTACGCTTCTCCTCTCTGTAGGGAGTTCTGCTGTAGGGCCGCACACCAGGTCTGTCTGCTGGAGGTTCTGGGGACCAGTCCCAGATGCTAGTCTTGTCCCTGCGTCTATTTTTATGATATTAGAAACTTGAAAGCTTTATTCATTTGAAAGGAAAATGTACAACAATAACATCTTTTGAAACTGATTAAGGGACAGCAGATTAATCTTGTTTAAAACATTCTTAAAGTAGTATTTCAGACTCAGCCAAAATCCCATCAAATTTAGTAAAGAAATGTTAGAAATACAATGAGGTAACAAAAGTTGAGGAATGTCCATGGGAGATCACAGTATGGGTTGGACTGACTTGTTCGCAGGTCAATACAAGAAGCTCCAGGCCCAGGGCCACGTCCTCTGAGGGGAGAGAGGAGGATGAAGAAAGCAGTGCTATCTGCCACCAGCCATCATTCAGTTCTCTGGGTGCTAAATAAGCTTATTTTAAACAGAAAACACCTCACTTTCAGCATGGTGACATTATGGTGACCTGCACCAGGAACAAACTGTCACAGCCCAGGTAAACAATGAAAGCCAATAAAAACCCAAATCAACGAATATGTAAGATAAAGCAGACTTGCATCTCCCATGTGCAAGAGAGATAGAAGAATTCAGGGTACTGTCCTAGCTAGGCAGGCTGCGATACTGGCTTAGATGGTGAAGGCGAGGGTGGGAGGGCTTTGCTGAAGTGAAGGATTCGAGCCAAGATAAAGGGCCTTCTACAGGGAAGCTGCTCCCACTGAACATGTGGGTGATTTTAGCACCTTGGTCCTATGTGGAAAAGAAAATCGGAGAGACTTGAAGATGTCAGTACTCAAACGTCAAAAGTGTGCTTGGATTGTTCATTATGATTCATCCTTGATGTCTGAAAAATTAAATGTCATATTAAATTTAATGGAATTTAACGTGTTGAAATGAGCCATGAAAAAGCTCTATGAGGCATCTATCCTGAAGCTGTAATGGGAGATAAAATTTCTGTTGAGTTCCTTGCTTCAACCAAGCCTGTATATTTTGAGACATGAAATGAGTCCCCAGACCACAGTCAAAATTTCCCAGAATTCCAAATAGAACATGAAGTATATTGGAAAGAGTCTTGTACTGTGGCTGAAGGTTTCCTAGAGTCATTCAGGTTCTCGATTTATATTTTCAGCATCTGTGAAGCACAAAATTCCTACATTGTGTTACCTTAAAACAGGGAATGCTAAATAAAGAACAATTTCCAAATTATGAATTCATGAATTTGTAGTTCACACCAATGGTCATATTCTAAGAAAACAACTGACTGTAAAAAATGATGGTGCCTTTTTATGAAGAGAGATGACCCTCACAATTGTAAATTCCTAAGGACGTTCCGAATCTCAGGAAAGCTCCAAATTATTGAGAGATAAATGTTTGCAGTGTATGAAAACTACCACTGTGCTCAAATCCAAGAACAGACTAACAGGAGACAAAGAGCCTATCCTCTTTATGGACCCAGAAAATATAAAATATGAATAACTGACTCAGAAGGAGACATGAGAAACCAGAGCCATTCCTAAGGAAGTGGGAAGGACAAATTATGGTAGTGTGAACCAGTGAAATAGTACTGGATTTAATAAATGGAAAGCAAATCAGGTTACAAAGCAGGCTGATGCAAGGCTCAGGTTTAGGGAGAAGGGTCAAGGTGGCTAAATAAAGAGGGTATAGCTTGATATGTTTGTATGATTTATCACAGAAAACCACAAGGTCATATGTCATGGCATAAGATCAGAATAATGACAACATGTCCTGACAAACTGGGCAGCATGCTCAACATGACCACCTCAAAATGTCATGTTATTAGTTTAATCTTCTTGTTTGTATATATCCTTCTCGGTGAGATTTCACTGAGAGACTGACACCAACAATTCTGCATTTGAGGGGCTTTGAAATCAATGTAAGAACATGAACTAGGCAGAAAAAAAAACTTGTTTAGTAGCTTAGTATCTGGATTTTGGAAAGCAGTGAAAGTAATTACAATAGTCACTAGTACATTTAATCTTAATTGCTACTTCTTACTGCTTTTCACTGTTTTTAATCCAGTACAAAAATATTAAAGTCTTTATTCTTTATCCTCAAGTCACACCAACTATCACAAGTAGTTTTCAGAATTAGTTTGCACAGGATGCATGAAACTTTAGCCCACTAAAGCATAAGCAATATTGTTAAGAAAACAAAATGTAAGTGCTTTCAAATGAGTAAACTGAACAAGCATAATTATTCTCCAGGACCAGTTTTTCATATCAATCTGTGGGTAGGTAATTAGGAATTTGCATGAAATTTCTGTCCTACCTTTTGTTTTTTGAGTAGGCTCTAATTCCTCAGCAACTGACAAACACAGCTTGGAGGTTTTGAAATTTTTAAGTCTTTCCAGAAATGGTTAGTACAAAATTAAATCTAAACAGCTAATTATTTGAGGACAAAAAACCTAAAACTGTTATAAATAAGAAGAGAATGTGTGATGATATTGCATTATTCTAAGTTCACCAGAGGAAGAGCCACTACTAATTTTTCTGTTCTTTCTGCCTTTGTAAGTGTGCTTACTAACTTTACAACTCAACTGAAAATTAGACTTTAATGCATTCACCTTGATTCAATCAGCTTAATCTTCAAATTACTAATTTCCTGCTGTAATCCTGTCTGTTTTTGTCACTCTAAGCCCAAGGGTAATATATCATCTAATCGTTTTATTTCCTTTGAAGCAGACTTTTTCTAAAGAAAATATATTATTTATATTCCTTTTATATAGTGTTCTTTTAAGTTCATTTGAATTGGTGAATTTAAGCAGAAGTTTGATCAATAATCTAACTACTAAGCTCAAATGAGAATAAAAAGTGACACACATGTTCACTGTTTGTTCACCACATGCCAGAATCTGCTAATTCTGAAACTTCAAAGAAGAAAGAAACATTTATTGTTTGTTTTTTTCAATGTTGACAATGACAAAAACATAAGAAACAAATACAGTATCTTATGAATGATGTGATTAATCCATGCACTGTATTTCAGGTATGTAAGAGTGGATCTCGGTAGCAGCTTAGATGGCTACAGTAGGGGTGTGTGTGTGTGCGTGTGTGTGTGTGTGTGTGTGTGTGTGTGTGATAAAGATTAGAGATTTTCTAGTCTTCCAAGTAAGAAAACACAATCTAATAAAAAATGCACTATTCAAGGAGTGATTCACATATACAGTGAATATTTAAAAGAAAATTATTACTTTTATGAGGGTCTTTAGAAAGTGAGATTAAAACTTCAGTGAATTTACCTTTCATGCAGATCTTCCATCTTCCAGTAATTTGCCAAAATGACTCACAGAAAGGGCAGGAGGAGGGGAACCTGGTATATGTTCTCCAGGCCTTTTAGAAAACATGGGGTTGTTCCTTTGGCCACACACATGCGAATCTACAAAAAGGGTGATACTGTAGGCATCAAGGGAATGGGTACTATGCAAAAAGGAATGCCTCACAAGTGTTACCATGGCAAAATGAGAGAAATCTACAATGTTACCCAGCATAATGACATTGTTGTAAAGAAGCAAGTTAAGGGCAAGATACTTGCCAAGAGGATTAATGTGTGTATTGAGCCTATTAGACCTCAAGAAGTCTTGATAGTTTCCTGAAACGTGTAAAGGAAAGTGATCAGAAAAAGAAGGAAGCCAAAGAGAAAGGTACCTGGGTTCAGCTGAAGCGCCAGCCTGCCTCTCCCAGAGAAGCACGCTTTGTGAGGACCAATGGGAAAGAGCCTGAGTTGTTGGAACCGATTCCCTAGGAATTCATGGCATAAACTGGGGGTGCTGCTCTGCCATTCAGTACCTAATTGGCACCTTAAGTGTTCTGGGTGATACATAAAAATAAAATCATCCTGAGTTGTAAGGGTGGTTTTCTTAGTTGAACAGGCATGTGGTGCCTTCTTACCTCAGAAATATTTGCAGCAGATTCTCACTGTACCTAATAATTGTGTATAGTCTTTACTCTTCAGCGTTTTTCTTGCTGAAAGACATTGCTGAAGTATTGTGCAGGTGTGTTCTCAAATATTCAAATATTTATAAAGTATTTATATTGGCTTGAAGATCCAATAAATCATCATGGGGAAAAGATGTACCAAAATAAATGGAAGTCACTTCCAAAACAAATGTAAGTCCATTTCAGTTAAACAAATTGTTTAAATCAAAAAGAAAATACAGTGAATTCATCAAAACAAAAGAAAGGCCAGTGCACTGTCCATCCTGTTCTCTAGATCTAGTGCTGTATGATTTCTGGCTCTTCTTCAAAATCTAAATGGCCATAGATGGTAAACATCTTGATTAGATTCAGGACATCAGGGTAGCAAGGAGAAAACAAATAGAAGCACCAAGGAAATAGGCTTGCAGAGCTGCTTCAGAAAGTGGCAAGGTGAAAGGATATGTTCAGAGATAAGAAGTATATTTTAAGGGGACTTAATGACAATTTATATGTACAGTTAAAAAGTTTTAAAATTTAGACATTTACTAGCTTTGGTATTGCCTCTTATATGACTGATGCCACAGGAATGAAGCAACACAGCCTGTTCAGGAATTGCAGATTAGGAATACAGATTGTATTTCATTTATTATCAGATATTATGGTTTGTGTGTATTAGCTACCCTGAAAGCCTTATGTAGTCATTGAGATGCCTTTCTAGTTTGTGATTAATTCATGGTCAAGGCTGGGATTATGGGTCTGAGTACTGCTTAGGGTTATAGGTCTGAGTACTTCTTGGATTATGGGTGTGAGTACTGCTGGGATTATGGGTGTGAGTGCTGCACTCAGCCTGGGGTAGATAGCCTGAATGCTACTTACGGGAGATAGACTTTCTGTTGCCATTGTTGCTGTTACTGCTCCCTTTTGCTCTTGCTGTTTTGCTGTCTGTGATGAAACAGTGCCCTCTGCCCTGTGTCGGTCTGCCTCTAAGCCAGCTGAATACGGACTGAAACTTACACTAACTGTGAGCTAAGTAAACCTTTCCTTGCTTCATTTTGAGTGTCAGGTATTTGTCCAAGCAATGACAGAAGAGTAACTGAGACATCAGACAATACAATTGTTTGTCCAAATCAACCCTTGCCTCACATCTAGGAGAAAGGATTTTCCTTCTGCTCTCTTCTCAAGATCTTTTTTATAAGTACATTGTTTCTCACAAAGGGAATGATAACCATGATGTGAGTTCAGTTTTCTTCTTAGCTAGATTGGAAAAGTGCATTTCTGATGTCATGTCAGGTAGATGCCAGCACTGGTAAAAGGGAAGTCAATCTTTTCAGCCAGCACCATGTGCACTTCCTTCATGGTCTAGTTATTGTACTGGCTTCCCAGGATGACATAGACCAGCATGGGCCAATGGCCACGTGGTGTCCATCGTACCCAAGTGAAAGCTTGCTTTCCACCTGTTCAGCTCTGTCCTGCTGGACAGGACAGTGTCACTTGGCAGTAAGAGCCCAGAACTCCAAGTCACACAGTTAGGAAAGCTGCCTAGAAGACAAATAGGTCATTACTAATATTTCATGTATTATATATTTGTTTTAACTTTTAAGAACTATTATTGTAACTTACTTGATGCATATTAGTTTTCATTTTGCATTCTTATAGAAACTCAATACAAGTAAGTTGTGGAATGCCTTGCTCCTAAAGCCAGATTGTTGATCAGGACAGTGGAAAGCAGTGAAGTATGAGACTATCTGTAACAGTTATTTTGTTTATTTGTTGTTGCTGTTATTATTGTATATGGTTCTGTTTATCTATATGTAACCTCCTGGGAGTTCAAATTGTGCCCTAATGTCATTTTCACACATTTTCTTAACTAATTGTGTCCATGGTGTTTCTGCACAAGGTATACCTGATTCATTGCTAGTTTTCCTGGGCAGCAACTCACTGTAGGCACCAAAAGCCATGGAGTAGGAGGAGTTTCTTTAGTTCCTACAAGCATACACTCACTCTGAGAATTCAAAACAAAAACAAAAATAAAAACAAAAACAAAACCCTGAGGTCATTAGCACTAAGAAAATCAACACCCATAAGTGCAAAAATAAAAGAAATAGAAGAAAAATATACACATTGTGGGTGAGCAACATAGCTCAGTGTACTAAAGGCCTGTTTAAGCAAGCTCGGGGACCAGGGTTTGATCCCAGCACCACATGCCGCACTGGCCACAAAGAGCTGTGTAGTGAGACCCTGTACCAAAGACATAAAAGTAAATAAATAAATACAATATGCAAATTGTTTCATCCTTAGTGCATATGAGGCATTACTTTACCTATTTTTTAATACATGAGGATATTTAAATTTTTACTGTTTTCTGAGAGGTGGAAAATATTGTAATTGAATTTTTTTACAAAATGAAAAGATGCTCAGCTCTGTAATATTAAAGACTTTGTAAGTCACAGAGCTTCACATGTATGAAGAAATTTCTCCCATAAGTAAAATTCTAAAAAGGGACAAAATTGAAAGAATTCATTGGAAAAGGAAGCGACTTATTTCAATATTATCCTGCTCATGAAACCATGATAACCTTTATAATTTTAGAGTTTTTTGATTTAAAAACTCTACATAAGTATTCATGTTCTTGCTACAACTTTATAAACCTTTTGAGTTTCTAATATCTCTGTATTACAGTAAGAATCGTCTGACACAGTTTGTGAATGAGCTGCAAGCATGAGAAAACTACAAAACTGATTCAGTATCCCCTAGACATTTTCTCCAGTCATACTCTTAGCTTTCATTGACAAGATTTCTTGGTTAGGCATTTATATATTTTGGTTTTGGCCTTGTCTCCCTTTCTATATTGTATGACTTAAAAAGACTGAACTCATCTGTACTGAAATTTTATCATGTCTCACATTCCTTCCAACCTATGTGTCATTTTAATTCTTCTAATTTAAACCTGGATGGGAGGCTCTGACAATGTCTAGAATAATTAGCTTTTTTCAGTATCATTTATAAGTCAACTTCATTTTCCTGATCTGAACTGAATATTCCAGGGGTAGGTTTTAGGCGGGGTCAGTGAAGGACCTTCTCTGATGTTAGATTTTGTTTGAGAACATCTCAAGTCACATTCCCATTTTCAAAAGAAGCAGCTTGTAGGTAAAAAAGCTCAGAGAACAAAAGACAGTGTGTATTGATTCATATTTCATAGACCTGAAAACTATGGGATTCTTTTTCAAGATAGCCATGGTGTAACAACTTATGACATGCTTGGCAGTGGCCAGAAGTAGCTGTCACTGCTGTTATAATTTATTAGCCTCCCTTTTTGGATTAGGGTGGTGGAGTAACCCAGGAACAGAAGGAAATTTGTCCAGTCATTGCCCTGCACCTGGAGCTCAGCCTGTCATTGTCTCTGGGAAGGATGAAGGTAATGAATCCATACTGATCAAGTGGTGCTGCCCACCCACTGCTGTTTTTATCCAAGAGGAAAATAAATGTCCCCATTGAAATTCCCAAGCCAGTGATCATACATTTGTTCTTTGGCTTTTCTTTGAATCCTCTTTCAATCCACATTTTCTGGGTATCTCTCATGTGTCAAGATAAATACAAGCTTGTAAGAATATAAAAGCTGAACAGTATCTGACCTCTGAATGCTTTGTTTGTAGGCTAAAGAAAAACAAAGGCCTACAAATGTTTAGTATGTGGAGGAGAGTTATGAAATGGTGCAGGGATACATATGAAGCTTTTATGACAGCATAGAAGGAAGACCTGTTGTAGGGTCGCCTGGACTAAGAATGCAAAGGATAATGAGATCAGAAGGCTTATATATAATTCCAATTGTCTATCTGACTTAAAGTGGAGTGAGGCAGTATTTCCTACAGGAGAATGAATGGCTCCATGGTTTGCCACAGAAAAGCCTGTCAGTATCTTTGGGAGATTGCTTGCTTCAGAGCATGAAGATCAACCACTGAAACTGAAGGTGGGTTAACCATAGGACCGAACTGTGTGTAGGACTGTCTTTTATTCCCCTTATCATCCACTCATGCATATATTGATGCATTTATTTGCAAGCTTTTAGAATACCTTAATTATCACTAAGGTAAAAATCAGAGCCATCATAAATGCAACTGCAGATTTTGTTGTTGTTACTCATTTCACATATCTCCAAGGCTAATCAGGATTGAGGGAGAAAGGGCACTGTCAGAGACAGGGTGAGAATGTGGCTGACACTGCCGCTTCCATTCCAAATGAAAGCGATGTTTCCTCTAGCACTGACTGCACTGCTCTGCAGAGGAATACACTGGTGAAACAGTCATGTTTCTGATCTGTGCAGGACCCACTATACACATTTGGGCTATCATTCAGCCAAGCCCTTTGCTTCTGTGGAAGGCCCAGCCCAGCCTGTGGCTGGCTCACCATGCAGCTAGTATATTAGTTCTGCTCAAAACAAACCCAGCTGTACTACTGCATATCACAGCATCTAATGGTCCTTGCAGTTAATGTAGTAACCAAGTCCTGCTTTAATTAGGCCTTAACTCAAAGTGTTTCTTTTGACTACCTTGTGGACTTCAAACAGTATAGTTTACCTCCATGGTGTTGGGTTTCCCACTCTTCTTCATTCTCTGCTCTCAGACATTTTTTTAAAAATGTATTTAGTACAGGGTATCACTACAAAGATGGGACTCATAGTGATTCTCCTGTTTCTAACATCCTAAGCACTCAGATTACAGGTATATACCACCATGCCCAGTCCCAATTCAAGTCAGCATGTCATGCCTGGGATTGAGCCATAGTCCCTGAGCCTATCTAGACATGTACTTCAATCCACTGAGCCATCTGGCCAGCCCTCAGGGACACACACTGACAAGTCAGAAGAATTGTTGCTGTTGCTTGGAGAACTAATAGGAAAATTATTCTAAAATTCCAGGTATGTTGAAGTAAGATAGGGAATTAGTGATTCCATCATTCCTGCAAATAGCAGTTGGATGGTTACTGTCATTTGTTAAACAACCTCCACCTGCATTTCCTCTGAGTCTTGGCCCATGGCCCCTGTTCAGCACTTGTGATTCAAGAAGGACTGTTTCATAGTCTGCCTTGCAGTTCTACTTTCTAAATGAGTTCCTATTAAATATTCACAGGAGAACTCAGATTCCTATGGGTATCAGCTAACAGGGCACTGGATAGGAAGACTATAACTGAAGAAGAAACAGAGAAAAGTCTGAACTGTACAAAAAGGCCTTCAAACATCCACACAACCTTTGCAAGTACAGCAGAGCTGAAATATGCTGGGTTTCAATAGAGCTTAGACTATGCAGCCCTTTAAATTTGAGGCTGGCCAGATAGTTCAGCGGACTAAAGCACCTGCATAGGCAGATGCAGGTGATGGGGTTCAATCCCCCAGTGTGCTGTGTCAGCCCCTCCCCTGCGGCGTGCTGAGATGACCACTGAGACTGGGTGTGGTGATGCATGTCTGTAGTTCCAGCCCTTGGGAGGCAGAAAAACAGGAAAGATCACTGCCAGTCTGATCTGTGAGGAGAGATCCTATGGACCCTGTACTAAATATAGATTTGAGGAACTACTGTCATTACTGGTGATAGCTGCTTACTTCACCAATATGTTCTGGCAATAAATATACGATATACTCAAAGTGCAGGTAGAATTTGTTGCTCTCTCTTCTCTCTCCCTGCCACTGCCTCTGTCTCTGTGTCTGTCTGTCTGTCTGTCTGTCTCTCTCTCTCTCTCTCTCTCTGTTTTGAGGGGAAAAGGCCAGTTTTAAAACTTGTGGCTTCTCCTTGAAAGTGTACTTATATTTTGCTCTTTTACCCAGGACAGATTTTGAGTCTTTTCTTTTTTTTTATTTTAAGGAAGGGTCTACAGGGTGTTAAGGGTCTCACTAATAGATCAGACTCATAGCAATCCACCTGTTTACAATCTCCTGAGACTGGGATTGCTGGCGTGCACCACCACATGCAGCACCTAGTCTCTCTCTCCTTCTCTTTCAGAAGAACCAGGGACTGAACTCAGATTCTTGCGATTGCCAGGGAAGTACTTACTCTACAGAGCCATCTCCCCTGCCAACACCCAGTCTCAATTGAAGTCTCAGCATGCCCCAGGGGCAAGGCCAGCACCACATAGATTTTGAGTCTTTAATGTATGTATAAAATCATCATAAATATCTTATTTTTCCACTGAGTTGTACTACATCACAGAGAAATGACATCTTTCTTGAAAAAAGGACTTAAGACCACATCCTTCAGTCATAAATGGCTTACAACAGGCCCAATGCTAAGATACGTCAGAGCTGCTGAAGTCTGAAATACATTTCTTTGTATCGTTAAAATTTTTATTCCTGTTTTTGGAATGTGAATAACTACAAATGGCTACTCTACAACTGAATATCTTCACCAGGGATTTCTACAGATGCTGAGTTACTAGGGCCTTTTAAAAACTATCATTGTTCATTTTAAACATAGCCTTATATATATTGACTTTACTCCTGATGCAGTGCACAATTTTGTTAGATATTCGTTGCTTCTTCTTTTGCTGCACTCATAGTTTACTCAGCTCTAGATTTGTTATTTTCAATGCTTCAGAAACTGAAAAATTTGAAGAGATGATTGGAAAGTCTCTCCTCTGGTCTGTAGTCACCAAGTATTTTTGAAGATATTTGAAATATAACTAGAAGTGTATCTCATGTATCTAAGTTAAGATGTAATCCACATAAACATAGTTTTAATTGGCATGAGCTAAAAGGCCCTCAGGCACTGGACCCATGGAATGCTTTTGCCAAATGAATAGTAATAACATTAAGAATAAACCATGTTTAGGATGCTTCCTCATGAACCATATCAGCCTCATTCTCTTAACTCCTAATCCATAAACAAATCCTTTTGAAACTTATCATAGAACCACTAAGGGGCTATGTGGTAGGAAACGTACTAAAACAGAAATTTTACCATGCTGCAGCTGATTAAGCGTGCAGATATGTTTAGAAATATTAAGGAAAATGGATATGGATATCTAAAACTTTGAAAATAGAATTAAATTTCTGAAATAACAAACTTATCAATTCATGTTCATGATTCCTCCCTCCCCTCTGTCCTTCCTGGGTGCTATGGATTGGACATCTTCTCTTCACAGAGATTTTCTGCTATGTCTTTTCTTCTCTGTAGCTAGGAGACCGGGTTCTGAACCACCAGAACCATGAGTTAAAATAAACCTCTCTTCTTTTAAGTTGTCGGCATCAGTTATTTTGTGTCAGTAATGGAAAGTTGATTAACACAGAAGTCATTAAGCTCATCTCTGTCAGTTCTTGAAAAATCATATAATATAGTCTTGTGAACATAATCCTTCCAACGGTATGTAGATCATTGGAACCTTACTGCTCCTTTCTGTGTTTTAATGACCTTTCTTCGAACTTCCTCTGTCTCTTTTCCTCCATCATTTTTCCCAACCTCCAGAATCACTATTACAAAACAGTCTACATTTTCTAATATCCACATGTGGAAGAGAATATGTGGTGCTTGTTTTCCTGTGTCTAAGTTATTTCACTTAATATAACTTTGTCAGACCCATTCATTTTCCTGTAAATGACAGGACACAATTCTTTTCTGGTGGAATAATATTTAGTGACACATACCTTCATATTTCTAGGGTAGCTGTTATTGTGAATTCTTTTTTGACCTGATTATTTATTTATTTATTTGTATTTTATGGAAGGGAATACAGGGTGTTCAGAGTCTCACTACTAGATTGGACTCATAGTTATCTGCCTGTTTGCAGCCTCCCAAGAGCTGGGATTACACGCACATGCCACCACGCCCAGTCTCAATTGCCATCTCAGTGTGCTCGGGGGGCGGGGATGGAAAATCAGGGTCCTGTACTGGCTTGAAGGAGCTTTAATCCATTGAGCTATTTGGCTGGCCTTCACTTGAATTTTAGTTTGGAGTTTTTTCCATTTTTCTTTGTTTGACTAAATGTTTCTATTTTTTTCCTTTCAAAAAGAAAAAAAAAAAGCTGTTTCTTCAATTTTGGGATTTTTTAATCTCTTTTATTTGTATTCTAATCTCATATCTCCTCATAATTTGGGTTTTTACTTGCTGTTTCGTGTGTCTTGGAAATCTATGATTTTGATTTTTTTTTTTTTTAAATTTGTGCAGCCTTCTTTTGCGGTCCAGTAGGTGAGCTATTCTAAACACTGTTCCATGAGTCCATGAAAAGGACATGAACTGTGCTCAGGAGACAGAGTACTTAAGTTCTATAACTGCCCATTGAGCTCATCAGTACAAGACTGATGATCTTTTGGCTACAGATATTCTGCTACTTGTCATCATACAGAATATCTGTCCAGTAATGAACCTATGGGTCTGAATTATCTCTTTATTATGTTACCTTTCTTTTAAGAGTCATGTTTGGATTATGAAATTGACTGCTCTGGGATGGGGTGAATAAACATTCCTTATATCTTCTTGCTGAGTTAATATTTTTTCAACATGTATTGCTCTTCTTTACCTCTTTTTACTGTTTTTACCTTTAAATTTACTTTATCTTGTATAAGAATAGCTACTATTGCTTGGTTTTGCTTAGCTTTATGTGTGTGAAATATTAATGTTATACTCTTTCAGTTTGAATATGTGTAGTTTATCTGCTTCTGGAATTTATATTGAAATCATTGGGAAATATAATTCAATAAATACTTGGAAGAAATTTAATTAAAGTGGCTGCTGAGCTGATCCTTTATCTGGATATTAGATTTCAGTTCAAATGTACTTCAGCTAAAATATAGTTATTTTTACTTATTTGTTTTCTGATAGGGGATTCGTGGATATCACAAAGCTTTTCCAGCACATGAGAGTATAAATGCCACTTGTTGTCATAAGAAAACACCTACGATCTATCTCTAGGTTCAGGAACATATATCGATAGATAGGCATATGTGATAGAGATGACAGAGACAGAGACAGAGACAGAGACAGAGATGCTCTAGAAATGGTAAGAATAACAAACTTAAAACTTTGCATAGCAAATTGTATAGCATAATGGGTTAGTTTTTTAAAAGGTTTCTTTACTATCATTAATTAAAATTAAATTCTGGGGGTGAAAAAAAACATTCACTAATTTCCTCCCAACTCTCAGACCTGAGAATAAAATTGCTCACACACAACCTAAACAGTCGAGTATTAGCAAGGAAACTGAAACTCAGCTTTTATAAATGGAAAATTTACTGAGTAAACAGAGGCTCTTTTTTCCCTATGAAAAGCATATGGTCTATTTCAGAGAGAGGATCCACCAAGTTCCTTAATTTGCAACAATAAACATGCCATAGATTCCCATTTTTCTGAAGTAATTTATATTAAAATTAATAGGAACCAAACACTGAAAGCCAACATTCGTCATTTTACACAGTGCCTGACAAATTTTCATTACACTTCATCTTCATGCTGTTAGTTTATGGAATTTTTTCTTCTTCCCAAATTACCTTTTCTGGGAATTTAACTGAAAATGAATGAGATTCCTGATGCTATAGAGTAGAAATGTGCTACAATTTAATGCTCTCCTGAAACCAAGAGGGAAATCACACCTACAGATTTAGCACAAAAAGGAAAGTAATTAGGTTCTAATTCTGAGTCTGTGTCTGTACACTGCAGGCAGAAATAGAAGAGCAAATCCATTTAAGAGAATTTATTGTTCTATGTTAGGTGGCTTATTATTTGTGTCTTTGATGACTTATTATTTGTGTTATTTGAACCGCAATTCTGAAGTTAAACAGAAGCAAGGAAACCAGATTTTAACTATGAATATCTCAGTATAATTATCATGAATAGACATAAACATATATTAGATTTTCCCAGAAACAACACTTTCAAAATTGACTTGATTTTTAATTAAAATAATTCTGTCAGAAGATCATAAACTCAAATCCTTGTGAAAGGGATAAAACAAAAACAAGGGTGGCCATTTAGTAACTTTTTTTCAATCTTAGGTTAAATTCTAAATGATTATTCTCCACCCAGGGCCTGGATTAATCTGTAAAGTACAGATTAGGGTAACCATTGTTCTGAGTAACAGCTGCAGTGCTAAATCTCAATACTTGATTTCTGACACACTGCATGAAGGGACCAAAAGGCAGGCCCCACGCATGTATATTGTCTCAAGCTATTACACTGCAAAAGATTGACTTGACCTTTGCAAGTTTATATTCTGTTTTCTAGAGTCACTGAAAATGACTGTCATCTGAGGTTTAGTTGTAACTTCTCAGCTCACTTCACTGTCAATTCTTATATAATCGTAAACCCAATGTCAGCTGAGCACTCTTCTACTTGACATATATGTAGAATTGCACTTGGTCCCACATCTATAGAGTTCTGCCAACCTTCAAAGATGCTTACTAGGGCCAGTGAGACAGATCCGCAAGCCAAGTGCCTGCTCAGGCAAGAGCAAGGACTGGGGTTTGATCTCTGGCACCGCATGCTGAGCTGGAGTTGCCCCTGAACATGCTGATCTGGCCACCGAATCCAGGTATGGTGGTGCATGCCTGAGATCCCAGCACCGGCGAGGCTGAGACAGAAAGATCACTCTGAGTATGAGCTGTGTAGTGAGACCATGTAACAAATACATTTTAAGAAATGCTTACTGATTCTCAATTAGTTTATAATCTGTGGAATTGCTCTCTACTTGACTGTTTCTATTCAAACTATAACTTCCAGCGACCAACTCTTCATCTTCCTGTCTATTCCATCCACATCATCCCTCCCATCCCTGCCACCACCTTGCATATTACTGACACAAACCATCTGAGAGTGCATCTGCATGATACTAGTGGTTCTGGATCTCTGAGAACTGATCCCACTTGAGGCACTTCAACTTTCAACTTTCAACTTTTCTTCCTGTTTTCTCATAGATAAATATTGCTCAGATGTCTTCCGTATTTTTCTGTAGTTTGGACATCTACTGTAGCCTGGAAAAACTGATCAAATTTATTTTCTAAAGGGCCGAGGAGATAGCTCAGTAGAATAAGTGCTTGCCTGGCAAGTGCATGGTCCTGAGTTCAATCCCTGGTCCTACAAAAAACAATTTTTTTCTAAGGTAAGAATTTTCAAAATATTGTTCTGTGAAATATAATGTTACCCTGGGAGCCATTGGTTATTTTTTAAATGGGCTTTGCCCTGTGACTTCTGGTGAAATCATTGCTATATATTTGTTCGTTTGTTTGTTTTGTGCCTAAAGAATTTAGAGATATCAGGGTCTTAGCAAAAATTATACAGAAATCTCATCACCTATCTTATTTTTATCTATGCTGGCTCCATTGTGATTGGAAAACTGTAGTCTATGGAAAGAGACCCAGGGTTTTTAAAAGGAAATCCCACTTTCATTAACTGAGTCAAGGAAAGTTTAGAGTAGTTAAAATACGGTAGTACTATTTGCAGCCCACAAGAACCCATGAAATGAGAGAGATTATAGAACATCAAATATGGAAATCAGAAAAAATCTCAGCACATGATAGTGACAAGAAAAACAGCCACACGCATTTTTCTGGATGAGGAGCAACAATGCCACTTCTAGTGGGAAAGAAAATGTTGTGGAAAGAAATCTTCACCAATGAAAGCGAGCTTAGCAGTGAGAAAATTCAGCTTAAATATATCCTAGAAATACACAGTGCTGACTGATGGAGACAGTCTATTTATTTCTATTTTTTTCTTTTCGTATCTTTTTTCCCATAATTGTACTGAAGAAAAAAAATAGCAGTGGGGCAGTTTCAAATCAAATTAGTAGGACAAGCAAAGAGTTCATAGACAAACATGTATTCACATGGGAAACACTTGAAATAATTAACAACTGGGGACCACCTCTTATTGAGAAGCTTTTGCATGTCAAAAGAAATTATCAACAAGACAACCCACAAATTTCAAAAAAATCTTAACTAATATGCACTCAGACAAAGTTTTGCTCTCTAGAATTTATGAAGAACTAAAATACATTAGGGCCCTTAAATGTAAAGACCCAATCCAGAAATGGGCATCCGAGATGAATGCATACTTCTCAGAGGACTAAATTAAAGAAACGAATAAATATATGAAAAAATGCTCCACAGTGCTAGCCATTCGTGAAATGCAAAATAAAACAACACTGAGTTACCATCTCACTCAAGAAAGAATGGCTATCATAAAAAATTAACCAACAACAAATGTTGGAGAGGATGTGGTGTAAAGGGAACTCTTCTCGAGTGCTGGTGGGGATGTAGACTGGTGCAAACATTATGGAAATCAGTGTGGAGACTCCTCACGAAACTAGGACTGCAAATCCCATTTACGCCAGCTATCCTCCTACTGGGAATTTTCTCGGAGGAACTGAAAGCATCATACCATAAAGATATATGTGTATCTATTTTTATAGCAGTGCAATTTGTGATAGCTAAATCTTGGAAACAACCAAAATGCCTGTCACAGGAGGAATGGTTGAAAAAGATGTGGTATTTTTATACAATGGAGTATTACTCAGCTATATAGAATGATAAATTTGAAGCATTAATATTTATGTGTATGCCACTTGAAGATATACTCATAAGTGAAATAAATCAGACCCATGTGCACAAATATTGTATAGTCTCCCTAATATAACAAATCAAAAGAAGAAATACAAATAGAAAGGTATAAAACAAGTAAAAGGAAAATGAGAACTTGAGGATTGCACAATGAGGGGAGGGTAAGGAGAAAAGCTGGGAAACAGGACAGGGACAAAGCCATACATTTCCACACACAAGATGGGCAAGACAATGATTCTGAGAAACATCAGCAGGTTTTTGAAAGTAGCAGTTAAACGGTAGGACTCACAACCTGACTATCTATACATGCTGACACCTGTGAACCAAGCAACTTGGATCACGCTTGGAATGCCTGCCATTCGGGTCTGCTAAACACATCCTTCCTGTCATGACATCCAATTATTACCATACTGTCTCACAAGTAAAAGGTTTTTTTTGGGGGGAGGATAGTAAATGAAAAAAAAGACACAAGGAAAAATAATGTTACAGGACTGTTCTACTACAAGGCCGTATATGGTTAGACTTCTAAATTTCGGTGTAATAATATGTGTACATTACTATTTTTAAAATTTTTTTCTTCATATTCTGTAAGGACTTAAAATTTCAATACATCAATACCTGATGGAAAATATCTGTTCCACGTTATGTCTCTTTATTTATAGACATGTGTGTTTCTTACTTCAGTGTCAACTGTTTCTGTTACAGTTCAGTACAGTTGGGATAGATAACGCTGTGCTTCTACATAATCCTATGAGAGGCAAGATCTGCACTAATGGTGGTTGGACAGGATATTATGTCAGCTTCTAGTACCATGGTCATCCAGGAAAACAATTATTGAATTTTTGATATAATTCAGGTATAAAAAATAAGTAAACAGCTACCCTCTTAATTTACTGATAAGTGACATCTGCTATAACAATGTCTGTAAGTATATCATGTATGCACCTTGTACGATACCAAAACTGTATGAAAACAGTTTGCAATGTATTAATTTATTGAATCTGTCTTGTTAAGGTGTTGTAAAACTGTCTGATTGATATTTGTACTTTAATAAAATTAAAAATAAATCAAAAAAAGACAATAAATAAATAAATAAAAAGGAAAATCATTCATCTTAAAAAAATTATGCATATAAAAATTGATAAAAGCAAAAATAAGCTAAAGTAAACTCAAATATTCAGATTTTGGTGCAATTAAATATCTATTTAAAA
The DNA here is from genome assembly GCA_004027165.1 of Ctenomys sociabilis. Classification (NCBI taxonomy): domain Eukaryota; kingdom Metazoa; phylum Chordata; class Mammalia; order Rodentia; family Ctenomyidae; genus Ctenomys; species Ctenomys sociabilis. The sequence continues at coordinate 17,881 of PVKA01027154.1, forward strand.
TAAGTATGACTATATGTTTAGCAAGCTAATGGAGGATAGACAATATGGATAAATGGCTTTAGAATTTCGTTAGAAGAATGATGTAAGACAGAGACAAAGGCAAGTTGTAGAAACAACAACGTAATACATCAGGAGAGGGATAATCTTTAAAATGTTTGCATCAACAGACACAACACAACTCTGGAAATTCTCCTTAGACTCAAAAATGAGACACTCAAAATTACTTAAAAACAAAATCATACAGAAAAGAATATAAAGCAAATGAAAAATGAAGAGAGAAATGCACCATCACAAAAGTCAGACACATAACATGCAAAGATGAGAAAATAGGGGTCTCAGACAGCCAAACAAACAGGTCTTTGCAACATTAGAAGGAGAAAATAAAGAAAATGGCAGAAGTAACACTGGCATAGAAAAATTCCACATCTGGCAAAAATAATGAAAGTTATTCTACCACAGATTCAAGAAGCTAAGAATTAACCAAGTTGGATGAATATCCCTAACACTATATCTGAAATATTAAAGCTTATTTATGAAAAATCAAAGATAAGGAGAACTATCTTTAAGAGACAAAGGACACATTACTTACAAAGAAACAAAAGGAATTATATCCAACACTTCCAAAAGTACACATGCTATAAAATAAGGATGCATGACGTTTTTAAAGTACAAAACTCAGTGAGAAATATCAGTACAGAATTTTGGGCACAGAAAAGATGAATTTAAAAATGCAAGCCAAATGAAGGCAAATGTAACCTGTAGTCCTAGCAGTTCCATTCAATCCGCCTATTCCTCTTGTTAGGATAGATATACAGCTACTGTCTCTTAGTTCAATGAGAAAAAAAGATTTGTACTAATAGTATTTAGACAAGATATCATGTCAACATCTTGTATTCTGAATAGTTACTATAAAGACAACAATATGCAATACATTAATTATTGTGACTGTCCTACCAACCAGTCTTGAAACAGTCTCATTGCTATTTCTTTCTCAATAAAATTAATTTTTTAAAACACGAATGTTCTTGATCAAAGTAAAAGCATCATAACTGTTACACATACACATCCATGTTTATAGCAGCTTAACTTATAGTTAAATCTTGGAAACAGTCCCAAAGCCCATCGGCTGATAAATTGCAGAAGATATGGTTGCTTTTATGCACTAGAGCTCTACTCTGCCATAAAGAAATGTAGCCTTGAGACAATTCTAGGTAAATGGATGCACTTTGAGGATATACTCTTAAGTGAAATAAACTGGATATAAGTGTTTTTTTCTGGTATAAGAAACCAAAAGTGTCAAGAAGGATCGATATTTTAAAATAGAAAGAAAATATTCAAATAGGAAGAAGATGTAGGAAAGGGGAGTGATGAAGGAAGGAAGAACAAAAAATTGATAAGAAAAATGGGAATAAAGCTTTAGTAAACAAGGAGGGAGGTAAGGATTGAAGAGAGGGGTAGAGGAATGTGGGGGAAATCAAGCTATATCATTTGAGGGTAAGATTCCCTATTATGAATGTCATCATTATGAACATTTAAAACATATCAATAAGGTCTGGCTAAACAGCTCATCAGATTAAAGTACCTGCAAGCAGGCACAGGGGCCAGGGGTTCAATCCCCAGGTCTGCTGTGCCAGACCCATCCCCCGGGCGTGTGAGATGGCAATTGAGATTGGGAGTGATGGCGCACACCTGCAAACTCAGCTCTTCGGAGGCTGAAAACAGGAGGATCACTATGAGTCCAATCTAGTAGTGAGACCCTGAACACCCTGTAGTCCCTTCCATAAAAAAATTAAAATAAAATAAAATGAAATGTATCAATAAACTTAATTAGTTTAAAAAAAACAAAAAAAAAGTAGAACTATCAATCTTCAGGAAAATCCATAAATAGCAGTCTTGTGCCATCAGAACTTTTAGAAGAAATTTTTCAAGCCAACTATAGTAAACACATTAGTCTATACCTCCAGATGGAAAGCTCTGAAAATGGTAAAGAGAGATATATTCCTGATGTCTAAAAGCTCTTAAATGATAGTTAATTATATAGAACAAAAATGTGACATCTAATAATAATAATATATGAGGAAGCAGAAAACACTCACTCCAAGAGACACTGTACTTAAACCTATTTCCTTGTGCTGATTTGAAATAAATTTGATTTTTGTGGGCCGCAGTCAGACTATTTGGTAGACAGGGGTTAGAGAATTATTAAATCTTTAAAACTTAGTACTAAGTTTATGATTATGAGATGTGAGGATTGTTTATGTTTTATAATTCAAAGTCCCATGCTACTTCAACCTGTATTTGCCTCTTCTCATAAAGTAGCCTAGAAGACAGTTTTCAGGTACCAGCTTTTGCTGACTCATGGCTGAAATGTGTCATGCGTGTTACTTAGAACCAGTCGTGTGTCTTTTGTGGCCTTGACTTAATGCATGTGAGGCGGTAAATATAATAGCCTATTGGGCCGGCGAGATAGCTGGTGGACTAAAGAGCCTGCTTTGGCAGAGTACAGAGGCCAGGACTCAATCCTCTGCATGCCATGCCAGCCCTGTCCCTGGGGTGTACTGAGATGGATATCGAGACTGGGCCTGGTGGCATGTGCCTGCAATCACAGCACTTGGGAGGCTGAAAACAGAAGAACCACCAGGAGTCTGATGTACATAGTGAGACCCTGTAGACCCTGCACAAAATACAAAAAAAAAAAAAAAAAAAAAAAAAAAACTTCATTGATCAAGAGTAATGGAAGAGCTAGACAGGTGTGAACCTGCTTATTTTTTGCTATGGAGGCTTGCTAGATGAACTCTTAAATAAAATGTGTTCCGTGATTTTGTTCATGAAATACAAGCTTGATATAGTTAAAGGAGACCACATGTGTCAACTTTCTGTTTTCTTCTGTAAAACTGTTTAGGCATTTCATTTAATGATAGAATTAGAAATGGATGTAAATTTTAAGGAGTATGTGAGCTAAAACACATTGTCATGCAGCATCATTGTTATTCCATGCCATTCAATAATCAGTGATTAAAATAGTGGCAGTGCCTATCAAAATGTTAATGATGTAATTATAGGGAAAATAAATCAAAGCCCATTACTTTATCAATTGTGAATGACTTTGCCCTTGGATCAAATCTGATAAAGGTATTTAGAAATTGTGTTCATATAAAAATCTTCCAAATGCTATAATCAATATCATTTTAGTCATTTATTTGAAATTGTCATGGCCCATAGTTATTTCTCTTTCTGAGCATAATCCAATAAAATAGAAAATAATTTATTTCATTAAATTAGCAGTATTGACAGACAAAGCCATATGTTTCCCTCTACATTTCTCTAGCCACATACAACCAAAGAAAACACTCAATTTTTGAAAAATGTGAAGTACAGTCTCCTTCTCCAAGTAATCCTGCTAAATTCTGAAGGTTAAATCAATTTCTACCTCCCTCAGACTTTGGGTTGGAATTTTCCTCAGTTCACACTGTGGAGGACACAAAGTATTAACTTATAAATCTCTACAATGTCGTTACACTTTGCATACATCTGTGTATTTAAGTGGTAGGAAATAAATGGGAGATATAGATGACATAAATTAATATCTTTCTCGTGGGGATGCTCTTAGAGATGGACATTCTAAGACACATGGATGCATGAACACAAGTGGAAGCAAGCATCTATACTTGCAATGGGAATCGCTTGAATATGGCACACAGCCGTTTAATAGTAAAACCACAGGAGAGAGACCCAGGATGTTATGGTACGCGTACAAAACATAACACCTTAGAATTCCCTGGGTTTTTCTTTTAAGAGTATGCATGATTGTATTTTTGCTTTTTGTAATTTCAAGAGAAATAAAACAAAAATATCAGAGATATAGACAAAAAATAATGAAAATGATGCAGACTTTCATAATGAGCGCTGTGGTTCGTGTCTCGCTATCTTCTCAAAGCCTCATGCAGTCGAGGGGCGGCTTCTGGAGCTTGTGATGAGCTCATGATCCACTGGGATTCTGGGTGAGAGCTGCTCCCAGCCTGTGGTGGACAGCCTGAATGTGGCCGCTCTTTCTGCTACTGCTCCTTTACTCTCTTGCTCTTTGGTGCGCCATGAACTGCTGGCCTCTGCCCTGTGCTGCTCTTCTTGGAGCCAGCTGAGTATGGACTGAAACCTCCAGTAACTGTGAGCCGAATAAACCTTTCCTTCTCTAATTTTGAGTGCCAGATATTTGTCCCAGAAACAAGAGAAGAGTCACTGAGACAAGATTTAAAAAATAGCAATGGTTGTTCCATTACATTTGGTTATCTTCAAAGTAAATTCCTCTTCTTCTTGGGTTTTGTTTTGTTTCTGTCTTTGTAGGGGAAAGTGGGAGGATCACTTTACTTTTTCTTAATGATGACTTCCAACTTTTGCTTTTCAGCCAAAAATAAAGTAATACGTAATTTCATTTCCAAGAGGAATCCGTCAATGTTAGTTACCTAATATGTGTAAGCTTTTATGCTGCAAGTTGAATTTTGCATAATGTAATTTGGAGACTTAATTTCTTCTTTCAGCCTATAGCACCAAGCCTGATACTTCTATGTAGGGATTTCTCAGCAGATATTTGTAAAAATTATGAATACGAAAGTGGAGTGTGAGTGGGTGTAGTAGCACACTTTTATAATCACAGATTCAATCACAACACAGGCAATTTGCCTTCTTAGGCAAAGCCTGCTCAAAATATAAAAGGTCTGGAGATGTACCACAGTAGAACAACCCTGGGTCCCATCCTAAGTACTGACTCATGGTGTACGGGGTTACCATATTAAAATTTAGTTTATATTTAGCTATGAACTTTTTAAAATATGAAAGCCTAATAAAGAATAGTAACTCATTTCTTTTATTAAAAAGGTGAAATCAATTCGAATGATCACAGTGGTTCGTGTTCCCTTTACCACAGCCTACGAGGAAATTCCTAAGCCTTTAAATAAAACTTGGAATGTATTGATTGTATCTTAATTTAAAGATCTCTTCTGGTGAAACTCCCAGTTGCCACTCAAGGAATGTGCGGTGGATGTCCGGCCACACAAGTAATTTTCATGAATGTATAATAACAGTGTAAAAGTCAAAAATCATTTAACTGTCAGAAACAAAATGTGTTTCCTAGTCAGGAAAGCTGTCCTTTATCAAGTGTGTTATAATTTACAGCCATTTGACAATGAGTATTATTTGTGTTGGTATGGATTTTTGGAGTTATAGTTCTAAGTGTCAGAATAACTATTTTTAGGCATATATTAAGGAAATATCTCTTGTTCTATGACCAAATTTAAGAAAAAGTATTTAAGTTAAGCTTGTTTAAAAGAAAAGCATAACAATGTTATTGTTTAAGAGTATTTACTGATAGCCCCCTTTGAGTTTACAAGGGACATCATTGCCTTTTGTGAAATTAATTACCAGAGATAAAGACCACTACTGATAGTAATACGAAAGGTTCAGCAAGGAATTATGTCAGGGACAATGAAATTTAATTAGTATATATGACCTGAAAAAAATAACAACTCTTCTGGTCTTAGTGATAAAACCTCAAATATGCTTTTATTTATTTCCTTTACCTTCTGAGTCTGAAAGAATCATGTTATGGTTTAATTTTTCAACAGGGAGAGGGAAGCTAAAATATTTTCAGAACACATTATTAGTGAATTATAAAGTTTCTTATGAACCAAAGCTGTTCTTTCCCCCTTTAGATTCAGGTTACTTTATCTTTTGATAGCCTGACAAATATATGTTGGCTTGAGTATTATACTTACCATGTAAAATACAAGGCACTCACTGCAATTTGCATTTCAAATTTATAGATACTGTATAAAATGTGTGCATGTCTGAATACATATGTGATATAGTAAGACGGTTTATTTGAAATGAAATTTTAATTGAATATTGTCCTTTTGCTTTGGTTGGTTTTGCAACACTAACTGCATGAGAACACCTAAAATATTGGATACTAAGAAATCAAACAAGGGCTGGAGAGATGGCTCAGTGGAATAAGTGCTTGCCGTGGCAAGCATAAGGGCCTGAGTTCAATCCCCTGTTCTGAAAAAAAAAAAAAGAAGTCAAACAATGGATAAGTCTAAAATGCAAAATAAAAACATACTGCAGATGGCCACTGTACATGAAAACCTATATACATTGAGAACCATAAAAAATTTTTGTTTCTTATATTTATTTTTTGTATTTTAGGGAAGGCTCTACAAGGTGTTTAGGATTTTACTACTAGATCGAACTTGCAGTGATCTGCCTGTTCACAGCCTCCCAAGAGCTGGGATTGCAGGTGCACACCACCACGCCCAGCTTCAATAGCTGTCTCTGTGCACCCCAGGGGCGGGGCCAGCACAGCAGGCCCTGGGATCAAATTCCTGGTCCCTGAGCCTGCTTGCAAGTGCTTTAATCTGCTGACCTATTTGGCTGGCTCTCATTAAAACTTTTCAAAGCAAATGGAGACACCTTCATCAAACTATGATCCACCAAGTTTATAGCTTGTTTTTATCTGTTTTCAAGTGCAAGGATGTTCTTTTAGTGTTTTTCTCAGTAATGACAGTGTGCACAGTGTAAGACATGTTACGCAGGAAGTGGGTGAGGGTGTTGGACACTGAAGAGTTAGGGCTGGACACAAACATAGCCACTGTATTGGTCTAGTTTCAGTGCAGGAAGTGGAGGGAAAGGTACAGATTTAAACAGAGAGTCTGTGCCTGGAAGGGAGGTAAGGAGTCCAGGTCTGGAGACGGAAATCTTGAGATCAGCCACTTGCTACTTATTTCCTATTTTAGGAGTCATCATGTGGTCTTTATGATTCTAATCTAACATTTGAGCATTTGTATAAAGCACAGTGACAATGTCCATGTAGATTTCTTAATGGCACAAGATGAGTATCATATAAGTGCATTTCGTTCTTCTCACTTGTTTTTTGCCCTTGACATTGTCATTCAGATTATTTTAAAAACTATAGTTTTACCTAGATAATAAGAATGAAAACACATACCGCTCAGAATAATAGAATTTAGTCTTTTAATATAACAACACAGGTATTAAGATATGGATAGGCTGTTCAGACTATGGCCTGGGAAAGGGGATAAATTTCGTAAGCAAAATGGAAAGCACCAGGGCCTGAGAGCTATTCAGCAGGCCTAGCACCTGACTAGGCAAGTGCAGGGACCTGCGTTCAGTCTGGCACCACATGCCGCCCAGCCCTATCCAGCGGGCACACTGAGCTGGTGACTGAAGCCTGGTGTGGTGGCACATGTCTGTAATCCCAGTGCTGGGGAGGCTGAAAACAGGAGGATCCCTAAGAGTCCGAGCTGCATAGCGAGACCCTGTTCCAAATACATTAAAAATAGATAAATAAATTTTTAAGAAAAAGAAAGCACCAAATAAGGACCTTTCCCTCTGGAAGAACTTGGCTGTTTTCAGTGAGAATTTAGGACAGCTGTGTAATTGAACTTCTAAATTCTGCATTAGGAAGTTCAAGTCCTAGCTGATTATTAAAATCTCTAAGGCCACCTATTACAGGTCAGCTCCAAAACTGAGCAAATTCCCATACCACTTATTCACAAGAAGTTCTAGGTCTCCTATTTTGCACTTCCTTCCTATCAGCTGGAGCTTTTTATTTGTCTTTTCTTTCTCACCAAACTTTTCCATTTTCTAATTGTCCATCTCATTTCTTTAACTTCGTGTAACACAAAACTGGCATTTTGGTAACATTTAGAAATTAGTCAACACAAATAATTTATTATTGCCTGCCCAGTACCTTCAGCAACTATGAATATTAGCCATCCATTACCTTTTTTGCATCTTACTGAGTCCTATGTCACTTGTATGTGTATGTGTACGTGTGTGTATCTCTCAGATGTAACTAGCATGAAATGTTAACAGATGCTTTATCCACCTGTGTACTCAGGTGCTTTTTTCTTTATCTGCCACCTTTACTTTGACACCACTGGGCTGTTTTTGGAACGTGAATTTACATCTTTGAATTTACATGATGATATGATATGAAGTATTAAGTTATCTTCCCTATAGAAAGCAAATAATCAAACAATAAAATTAATAGTATAACTATAAACACAGAATTATCCATGATACGTATTTCAAAAATGTTTGTGATTTTTAGTTCATTGATACAGGAATTAATGTGATACATATGCATGTAATTTGAGTGACTTCATAAATTTGTAATTTGCTAAAGATTATTTTCCCACCACAAAATAAGATGAAGAAATATGACTAGCATATGGATTGCGTCATTAGATTTCACACTGCTATGTTACTTTGTGCTTACTACTGATTCTTACCATTTCGCAAAAGGATTTCTACAGGAAGGCAACAGCTCATCTTCTCTGGTACACTTCCTTTCCAACTCAACATATTCCTTCTTAACAGAACGTGTTCATCACGCAACACAGAGTGAGTTCAAATGATACACACATTCCTGTGGGGAGAGTACACACATACTCCTAACTTTACATAGATTTTATATTTATGGATTTCAATTTACATGACACTGGACCCCCAACGACTTGTTTTAACTTTAGGAAATCATAGTACAGTAAGTGTGAGTAACTCTGTAAGTTTGATGCGGGATGTTAGCTCCTGTCCACTAATTACTAAGCAAGAAGCCGGTGCTCCACATGGTCAGAGACTAGCGGTGCCGTGATTGCCAGCTACTTCATGCACACATGGTAAGGCATGTCATCAAGTCGTCCACTTGCTTCCGACTGACACTCGTGGAAACTACAAGAGTAGATAGATAATCAAAAGAGGGATTACTTAAGAGCAATAAAAATGAATCAAAAAACAAAATGAAAAAAATCTGGAACTGAAATTTTAAACGGTTCAAATAGAAATAGAGGGTATTGTGGAAAGGTTGATTTCTTTTTCTTCATTTGGAGAGGCAAAATTTGTAGGCAGATGAGCTCCTGCGGGTGTTCACACCTGCAAAAGGAAGCAAGGCATATGCTGGAAAAGACCTCAGTGGAAGTGGTGCTAGGAAAAATGGTGCACTGTAAGGTGACACTTGGAGAGTTTTGGGACATTAATATTAGCTCAAAATATTGGAAATGAGCCCAAATTTTAAAGGAAATTGACAATTTGCCAAATCATACACATGATGGTTATGTTACCTAAGTTATATGACAAGATGCAAGCACCGTACAAACTGCTTTTAACTATTTGTTATCCTCAAGTAAAACATAAGACACTGGCACTTATCTCACCTTCGTTAATTAGCCATTTCTTAAATAAGCATCAGTTTTCCTAATATACACATATTTGTCATCACATATTTTCAACACCTGAGCAGCTCTCCATGAAAGAAGAGTGACTGTCTCCATTTTTACTGAGCCTGACCCTATTTCCTCATATTGTTATGTACAGAGCTGGCTATGACTTTTGTTTACCCTTCAGTGGGCCTTAAACAATGTATATTGGTCTAGCTGAGGTGCTGGTGATAGTCTCTGAAGGTAGCATGTGTGTTTCCCTGGTAATATGTGCCTGCTGCTCTCTAATGTGAGCAGGGCTCAGACAGGATGAAGAGCCAATGCTCTGTGCTGCCAGCTGGGTTCAAGCCTCGAGACAGGCTGTGACTTCCTGGGGCCTGAAAGACTACATCAAATCTATAGCACCAGACCCCTTAAAGAGCATAAAACAGATTACTGTCTCTGCATATCCTCTATGTAGCAGAGATAAGTGTAGGCCACCCAACTAGCTCAGCCTCTTTGTTCCAGGAAGCCATCTTCATGGCTGACTTAGGGACCCTTGGCTCCCCAATAATTATAAATATGTTTTAGTGTATTTACTTTCACCATGGGTTGCACTAGGAGTGGTACATTGGAATTACCTTGATGGGATTTCTATAATGCATCTTTGGGATTATGAGTATTAACCTCTTGGACTGAGAGGAGAACCTGGAGGGGACTCCTACAAACAGGAATACATCCAAACACTGGTAACGTTTGCTAAAGGTTAGAGCTTTCCTTATCAATTGTTAAGGCTGTGGCCCCATGCCTTGATGTTCGGCAGAGCCCCATGCTATCAGGAGGAAGCCTTGTATGCGGTGGGCTCCAGCTTCCTGGCACTCCAAATGCTAGGAAAAAGAGTCACTGGAGTCACAACTGTGAAGCTTGTTCACCAGAGACAAACAAAAGAAGCATAATTGTTAAAGAAACACACTTGAAATTGTATGCAAATCTTAAAATAAAGAGTGGAAACCTGATAATAAAGAGTGGAAACCTAAAAAATAACAAAACCAGAGCCTTAACTACAGTTAACAGACAAGAGTATAGAGCACAGGTCTCCGTTTTCTATTACAAGTGTCTAGTTTTATCTTTGAAAGGTTCTTTTTTAAATTTTCATTTATTAAAGAGAATACAGAACAGTAATATAAAAGAAAAAGTTTGAAATGATACGGGGCTTCCCCCAACAAAATGTATGGATCGACAGTGCTGCGTTGCCTACTGTTGTCTTCAGATTCATTGTCTGAATTACCAGATACAAGCGTGCAAAACTGGAAAAAAAAGAAAGAAAAGAAGTAAAAAGTTGTAAGAAATTAAGAAAGGAAAATTGGGGAAAAAACAAAGAAAAATGACAAGGAAACAAAAAAACAAGAAAATTAGGCACTACCTACTCCTTTGTATTCTTGTTTCAATTACTTGTTTTTTTTTTTGTTTTTGTTTTTGTTTTTTTGAGACAGGATCTCACTATGTAGTTCAGGCTGGCCTTAAGCTCACTTTGTAGCTCAGGCTGGTCTTGAACTCACAACAATCCTCCTGCCTCAGTCTCCCGAGTGCTGGGATTACAGACATGCGCCACCACACCCGGCTCAATTACTTGTTTCTGCCATCAACTTTCTTTCTTTTTGATTTTTCCACAGAACCGGGGATTGAACTCAGGCTCTTGCACTTGTCAGGGAAGTGCTTTTTCCACTGAGCCATCTCCCAGAGCCCTGCTATCAACTTTCTGAAAAATATGTCTAATAACTAAAGCTGTCACCACTAAATACAATATTTCCCTTTGCCAGCTGTGTATGCAGACATTCATACTAGAGAACTATGTGCAGATTTTTACAAAAAGATGCTATGTGTATGTGTGTGTTATACTACATTTAGTAATACTAAAATTATTGGTTATACAGCCTAGGTTCATATATTAAAAAATTATGATCAGACAATGTGGTCTTTAATGGGGTTCTATTTTGAACTCATTAGTAGATTATTAGACTTAATATGTTGGAGATTATTTTACCATATCTCTTATTCCCAGAAAGCTTTAAATAAGGAATATAAAAAAATTAAGTGTAAACATAAATAAAATGTTAAATGAACAATTAGACCATAATGGTCATAAAATTTCTTCACCGCTAGAGTTTACTTCCTGATTATCTTTGGGACACAAAGTAGTTGGTGTTCCTGTTTTTCACAAAATACGTGTCTATTCTTCTGTATAACTAATATGGGAAAAATTTATATGTATGAAATTTATTATATTTTATTATATATCATATATATGTACATATTCTTTGTTTCATTAAGACCAATGTCTTTTGGAAGTGTCTCTATAGGAATTAAAACCAGCCTTAAAGCTGTACCGAGTCAGTCTGTCTTTGAAGTTGGACTGAAAAACATTAATAAAAAGTGTTTCCTCCTCCCCATGGTCTACGCTGTTTACTTTTTAAGAATAAAAGATCACTCTGTTCATTTTTCTTGACATTTACCCTACAAGTCATTACTATTTTTTTCCATTTTTCAAAGAATAATTATGTTATTATTAATTTCCACGTCACTTAAACTAAACACATTTTCTCTTGATATAACTAGAATACTGTGGTCAAAGAAGTATAAGATGGATTCAGGCTATGGGGCATTTAGCCAGCTTATCAGTGTGGGTTCTCTTATAATTTTACTTTATTTATTTATTCATTCGTTTATTTACTTATGTATATATTTATTTATTTATTTTATCTCTTCACTCTGTTGTTTATTTTGCAATCCAAAACCTTTGTTTGTATTTTTTATTATTACTTTTAAAGAATACAAAATAGTGACAGAAGAAAACAGCATTATACATGACACAAGATTTCATTAAACAAAGTAATAGGAATCCAACAGTGGTTGCTGTATTACATGATGCTATGTGCAAATTAGTTTTTCAGATTACTAGATATAAATGTATAAGTCTTATTTTAAAAAAACAATAACTAAGAAGTTATAAGAAATTCAGGAGAGGAAAAATATCGGAGTAAAAACAAAAATTGTAAGCATTAACTGCTCCTTTTTACATTCAATAATTAGAATTCTCAAAGAAGAAAGTAGGCAATAAAAATTTAAAGATTTAAAATTTCTGAATTTAACTCATTTTATAATACCACGTTTCCAAGAAAAATGAACTTTTTGCACAAGCAATTTAAATAAAATCTTATCAGGATACACAAAAATGAAATTGTTCAAAACTTATTATAAAGAAAAAAATAGTTAAAGCATATACATAAAAAATATTAGCTATAGAAGAATAAAATTAAATAGAGTCTTATTCCACATTAGAAAGAAAAAAAAAAGGACCAAGTGTGTAAGAAACTAGACTAAAGGACTAACGTGAAAAAAAGATCTATCCTCTTTGAATTTTATACTTAGCAGACACACCTTTGAAAATTAAAAGTAAAGCATTTTCTGGTTATACAAACTTGAAATATTTTCACACCTCCAAATGTAGCATATAGGAAATAATAAGAGCATAATGCAATAAGCATGAGAAGTTGCAGTATGCTCCTGGATGAACAATAAAGAGCTCTCAAAGTGATAGTTATGCAGGACTATATAAAATACACTAGATGAACCCTTATTTAAAAGGACATTGAAGATTTCTATGAAACAGTACCAATCTTACGTCGGGTTATACACATTTTTTTCATATATGTGTGTGTGTTTGTGTGTATAAAGGACAGGGAAGAAATAATAAAAAGTCAAC